>LOEQ01002493.1:131432-150662 GCA_001685075.1 Bramus lutescens
CTCTCTCTCTCTCTCTCTCTCTCTCTCTCCTGATTTCCTACCTGGGTTTACTCTACTAAGCCATTGGCCGAAACAGCTTTATTCATTAGCCAATGGTAATAAAACAGTCACAGCATACAGAGGTAAATCTCACATTACTGGAGGACTTTTGGTGTATAGCAAAGGGCTGGTAGTGGGATGAACTAGGTCCTAGCCTCTCTTAAACAGAGAGGCATCTGAGGTGTGATGAAGAGTTGGGGCCCTGTAGGGAAGGCCGGGACCCTTTTCTCCAGACTGGTGTTGCTCTGCAGTCTTGTACACTCTGGCCTCATTTGTTATTGTTGCCTTGTGGCATGACTCCTAGTTTCTTGGTGGGTCACTTCAGTTCCCCCAGTCATCTTGAGTCAGCAATGATGTCATAGGCTCTGTTTATTCTAATGGCTTCTTAAAATTCTGGTCCCATCCCAGCATTCACACAGCTATTTCTGTTGAGTACTTAATCAGTAGGTCTAAGATGTGAGCTGGGAGCATGGACAAAGGAGGAATCTTGTCCGTTGGCTTTTTAAACAGGATGTGGACTGCGGTGGTGTTCATGCCAGCCCAGTCTGGCACCTTCCTCTCTTTGATTCAGTAGCATCTCAGCATAGCACATGCCAAGAACCCACTGTGTGCCTTGGGTCATTACTAATAATTTGCACCTTTTCTCTGTCTGTCTTTTAAGAAATTAGGCATAAAGCTACACATGAAAGCACACAGCTGCTGGGAATAGCTACTGTCAGCCCACCGGCTATCCCTCAGATTATCAGTCTGCAACACTCATAGAATGTGGCATCCTGGGGCTGTGAGCATGACTTTTAGATGAAGAAACTAGTCTCATGATTCACGTGCTTTTTCCTTTTCTCCTTAAGTACATAACACTGAAAAGAAAATCCCATGGCTCGATGTCAGTAATGGAGGTGAGAAACCATGGGTAATATGCCATGTTGGTTCATCTCATGGGCTGATTTTCACCTTCCGACATAAGGTCTTTGAGGGCAGAAAGCTCATCTCCCACCTTGAGCAGTTACCAATTGTGGAACAGAAAAGAGTTACATAACCTTGATGAAATAGCATCCCGAATGGTGGCCAGTGTTCTAAGCTTATACATAAGCCACTACATAGAATCCCTAAAACAGGGGGGCTGGAGAGATGGCTCGGTGGTTAAGAGCACTAGCTGCTCTTCCAGAGGTCCTGAGTTCAATTCCCAGCAACCACATGGTGACTCACAACCATCTGTAATGAGGTCTGGCGCCTTCTTCTGGCGTGCGGGCATACTTGGAGGCAGAATGTTGTATACATAATAAATAAATAAATAAATCTAAAAAAAGAATCCCTAAAACAGTCAGGTAGATGTTGTATCATTGGTAACATTAACTTCCATTGGGTGGTGATGAGGGTTTAGGGGAAATGTTGCCGAGGGTCCCAACACCACACTTGCAAACCTGTAATAAAATGCAGCTAGAAGCAGAAGGGGGACAGCGTTAGTGGGGGACAGAGGATGAGCACTGGGGCACAGGAGCTTAGAAGGTTGAATAAGTAGCAATGGGGCAGGGGAAGAAGGTATAAGTAACTTTGCTTATTTTATAGATGTGTCCAGCTCTGTATCCCACATGATGGTGACCTGGTGGTTGCAGAAACAGACTTGTGGTCAGCTTGACCTCTTCATCATGAAGAAGTGGGTAAGGAGGAGGACACTGGGGCCTGAATACCTGATTTGTACCCCAGCTGTGCATCGTGCTCTCTGGGCAAATTTCTTAATGTCTTTGAGTTTTACCACCATCCTCAATAAATAAAATGAATGAAAAAGGGGATAGAAATACCGCAGTCTCATAGACTAATTGTGTGGGTGACATGAACTCAGACATGACAAGCTTTGGCAGAGGGCTAGGCCTATGTTTCTTAAAGAACCTGAACTGAAGGGAATCTGAGATTACTTATTCGTACCTGGTTTAGCCAAGCCTGTGTAGTTATTCAGCTTTGTGTTAGGTTATGTGTGAAGCACAGACTCAAGACATTTATGCTTTCTTTATTTATGCTCTGTTCTCTTGAGTTAATTTACATACAAGAAACTATACAAGAGAAACAAAGATGACTTTCAGCATCTGAGGCAGTTTCCTCAATGACATTCAAGGGCTTCCAACCCTACAGAGCCATTCTTTCTTGCATTTTCTGGGGACCACTTGCACCTACGATTGGAGAACTCTTGGTGTTAGCCTCCAGTCAGAATCCTTGGACCAAAAGTAACTCTTCAGGGAGCTTCTCAGTAATCTTTAATTGTCCCCCATTTTTTTCATTCTTGGAAAGTTTCATTTATCATATAGTAAGTTTTAATCCTGTTCATCCCCTGCTCTCCCACTGAAACCCTTCTTCCTCCAACAAGTCCCCTCCTACTTAATGTCTTTTTTTATGTGTGAACCGCTGAGTAAAATTAGAGTTGGTTATGTGGACATTGGTAGCAGGTTATTCATTGGAAAAAGGGCAACTTCTCAGTCACTACATTGCTGAACAATGCTACCTCTCCCTGTGTGAGCATTAGATGCCAGCAGTCCCTCAGGGAGGGGTGGGGCTTCAGGGTTCCTCTTCCAGCTGTATGAAATGTTGACAGGCCTAGTCTTGTACAGATAACCACAGCTGGATTGGCTATCCCAGGTCCAGAAGATGTCCTCATGCTATACATCTCCTAGTCTCTGGCTCCCACATTCTTGCCACCTTCTCTTTCAGGATGTTCCCTGAGCCTTGGAAAAGGTGATGTTTATGTATCACTAAGGGATGAATGTCCAGCCTCACTTAGGCCAGTTATGGTTTCTGCATTAACCAGTTCCTGCTGCAATAAAAATCTTCTCTGATGAAGATAGAGCAAAGCACTCATCTCAGATATCAAATGGGCTGGGCTTAAGGAGTTTTCTGAATAGAGATTTTCTTTTGCTACTTTATTGCTTTGATGTTGACTTTGCCTAGTAACTATAGAAGATCACTCATTTTTGTTCCAAACCAACTCTGTGGAAGAGACTACCTCCCTTCTCTACTTACTTTCTTACTGAGACAACAAAACAAGAAGAATCTGTGCTTGAGATATGTTAAAATATTTCTACTACACTTGATTATTTAGTTTATTTACTCTTTTTTCATGAATTAAAATGTGCAAAGAAATGATATCCTCGAACCTTTGTATATCTTCAATCTTGTCTCTGACCCCTCAGTTCCCAGCAAGCTTACTCCTCCACATTCGTCATCTCATTAATTAATTTGAGTACCCATTGAGCATCTATAATGTACCAGGTATTTTGGCAAATGAAGGGATTTTAGAGACGAAGAAAATGATAGTTGTTTTCTTTTTTGTTTTTGTTTTTGTTGTTATTTCAAGACGGAGTTTCTCTGTGTAGCTCTGGCTGTCCTGGGATTCACTTGTAAACCAGGCTGGTCTCAAACTCAGAGATCCACCTGCCTCTGCCTCTACCTCTGCTTCTGCCTCCTAAGGGCTGAGATTAAAGGCATGTGCGACCACACCCAGCTGAAAAAGATAATTCTTATAACCTCATAGGTAAATAAATATGTAAACAGAAACAGGAGAAGACAATAGATCCTATAATAAATAGAGATAGGAAAACTGCCTCACCCCTGTGTGGAAGAACTGAATGTGGCTAAGCCTTAAGGAGGGTTTTCTGGAAGAGCTGATGTACAAGCTACAATTAAAGGATATGAAGTTGTTGGAGGAAAGTGAGAACACTGAAGCAATTGCAAAAGGGAATTCACAGAATCACAAGAGTTCTTTTTTAATTTTTTATTTTTATTGAGCTCTACATTTTTCTCTGCTCCCCTCCCTGCCTCTAAGAGTTCTTCATAGAAGAAGAAGTTGACAGCGTGCATTGGGAAGAAGTGAAGAGACAGACCAAGACCTGCTGGCAAAGGAGGAGAGACCTTGTGAATTGTTTCCTGAAGGCCAAGGTGAGACGTTAAGAGATGGTAAGCAGAACATGAAAGTTTTCTCCTATTCCTT
This sequence comes from Bramus lutescens, assembly GCA_001685075.1. NCBI lineage: Eukaryota > Metazoa > Chordata > Mammalia > Rodentia > Cricetidae > Bramus > Bramus lutescens. The sequence continues at coordinate 135,448 of LOEQ01002493.1, forward strand.
GAGAGTTTAAAAGTAGTTATTGATAGGAAAATAACTTCACATATTCTGTATCAAGAGTTTTCATGTTGGTGACTATTACCAATTGGCACTCACAAATGGACCCTAAGAGTCTCATATTAGTGGATCAGTCCAACTGCCCTGGCAACTCTACAGGTGAACTAACCACTTCTGAATTTGAAGTTTTTACATTGTTGACCTCACTCAGCATCCTGCTATATGCAATGATGATGGGTAGACTATTTGTTTTGGGATACAAGATGATTTCTACCCATCCATTTTCCCTTCCTTCTCTTCCTTTGTTATCAATGTCATCATGAAAAACAGTGACCACTGCACATTAACAAAGCTAAATACTATGCTAATCACTGCTTTCCATATTTTTCTCCTTCACTCTTGACTGAATCCCAATAAGTAACCCTAACAGTTAAACAAATGGGTAATGATTGTTTAGTCGGCACTGAGGAAATTCAGAAGTGTTCGCAGTAGCCATGCATTGCCACTTCACCCATAAACCATGGCTTACATATTTTCATGGGTCCTAGTCTACAGCAACGTTTACATTTAGCTCTCACAACTTGAAACATAGAAGGGAATAGCAGAAGGTCAATCAAACAAAAGTTAAAAGAGACATTTCAGATTCTAAGTAGCCTTTTAAGAAGAATCCACAGAAGAAACAAATGGTGCCATTTACTGATAGTTTATTGAAAGTCAGCTGTTAGGTGCAACTTTGTGACCTGTGTTATTTTCAATGAACACAGCCACGCACACTCCTACTTGCAGATACCAGCACCAACACTCTGAAAGACTTAGGTCATGCAGACAGTATTCAAACACTATTCTACCTCAAGCCCATCAAAGCTGCAGGCATCTGCGTGGGTATACAGCATAGGGGAGATGGGAGCTGCTGCTGCTAACACCTACCCTAGGGACTTCACTGGCAGAATCTTGCCCTTTCCCTGGTCCTGGTGCCAACTCCGGGATGGTTTTGGGAGGTTTAGCCTTAGTTTTACAGTGGAGAAATTTACTTGCACAGCAACCAGGTATTTTCAAGTGTGTGTGTGTGTGTGTGTGTGTGTGTGTGTATGAAGAACTTCTGTCCTATGTATGAGTTTTGAAGGTGAATAGAAGTCTAGGCCTTATGTACCAGACTTTTTCTTTAGGCCACCAACTAGCTCCCAAATTATAACATGAAGACTTAATATTAGTTATGAATGCTAGGCCTAGCTTAGGCTCATTTCTGGCTAGCTCTTTTAATTTAAATTAACCTGTTTATCTTTATCTACATTTTGCTTTGGGACATTTTACCTTTTCTTTCTGTATGTCTTACTTTCCTGCTTCCTCCAGTGTCTGTCTGGCTTGTGGCTGCCCAGTTTCTTGCCCCAGGCATGTCTCCTGCTTTCTCCTCATTCTCTTCACCTTCTTTCTCGAGCCCAGATTTCTCTTCCTCTTTATTCTCTCTGTCTGCCCACTCGCCTTGTCCTCTTCTGCCTAGCTATTGCCTGCTCAACTCTTTGTTAGACTAATCAGGTGCCATAGGCAGGTAAGGTAAAACAGCAACACATCTTTTTACAATTAAATAAATGCAGCAAAAACAAATATAACACACACTTACGTCATTAAACAAATGCAACACACCTTCATAGAGTTAAAGTAATATTTTGCAGCATAAACAAATTTGAGACATCTTTACATAGTTAAAATAACATTCCATAATAATAAATCTAGCAACAGCCATGTGAGATGGTTATGTCAGAGCCATCCCTGCCCTCTGTGCTCTTTGTTTCCCTAAGGACTGGAGTTCTCATTCTTCCCTGTATCTAGGTTATGGTCTAGCACTGTTTTCCTGGTCTTCTCTTCACCCATTCCTTCAGCACACCCCTTGGTGCTGCCACACACACTAGTATTTATTCCTCATGGTTGGGATGATGCTATTGCTCTTTATAGACGAACAAAGGTAGGTGCTGGCAGAGCTGGATGGAGAGCAGCAATGGTTCCAGACCTTGATGAAAAGCACTGAAAACCAGAAGCCAGGAGTAAAGGAGAAAAGGAAACTCAGTTTCCATGTTTTTCTGGGTAGTCTTCCATCCTTGCATCAGAAAAATCACTCCTTTGTTCCCTTCCTAGGACTTACTGCATTGTCTTTAAGCATTGACCCCAGGAATATGCAAACAAGCTCTCTGAATCTTGGATGAGGCCATTGGAAGGCACTTATTTCTAGTGGGCTTAGTTGAATGTCTGTGCTCAGCTCCCATGCACTGGCTGAGATGTGATATTAAGATCTAAATAAACAGGAGTTCTCTGTCAAGATTTCCCCAGATGCTATTCTTAAAGGCAAGTGGGCACTTGGAATATTCCAACAGTGTTATTAGGTACCTCCAATTCTCTAAGGTTTGGGCTAAAAGTGGGGACACAGATAAATAAGATATATCTTCCTCCCTTCAGAAACCCAAAAATAGGCACACAAAGAGATCATTTCTGTTGACTGTGGCAAAAACCTTAGAGTGATTGGATCAGATGATTCTGCATGGGTTGATTGGATTAAAGTAACTGAGGATTCTGATTTTTTTTTAACAGACATAATGGGTGATTTTTACGCTCACTGAAGTTTGAGAAAGATCACTCAAGTGGTAAGGAAAAAATTGTCACTCTAGCCTAATTATTTTTTATGTAAGAATTATATATGTCTGTTCATTTGAGATAATGGATGCTTCAGCTTAAAATAATTGCCAAACAGAAAATTAGTATCAGGTATTAGTCATTGCTCACTATGTTCCAGGTATTAATAGCATGCTACTCGAGCTCAGCTTATTCTACCAATGGTTTTGTGGCACAGACATTTCCACCTCATTTCAAAGGTGGTGTCCGAGGAAGTGACAGCAACCCTAACCAAGTCACCCTAGAGATTCTTCCGTCTCTGTGGTGTAAACTTAGACAGCTGCCCATGGTCTCCTGAGGAGCTCAGCTCACAAATGTCAAGGCTCCCATCTGGTAGAGAAAGAGCAGTGGTGGGCAAGTCAGTCATGTATTCAGTGTGTGACAGCTGTGGGCCAGAAAGCAAATGCCCAAGACGATGGCATGAGAGCCAAGAGCCCTTAGCTTCCCACTTTCCAACTCCATTGCTTCCCCTGTTTCTCTATTTATATTCCACCTTGCAATTAAGCAATCAACATTTTCTCAGTGATTATTCACACTAGCAACTGGCAAAAGTCACTTGATCTTTGGCTCTGTGCCTTCTAGTCAGAGTGTTACCAATATATGTGCTAATCACAGCACCTCCATTGCCCTGCTTGGCACGCTCCACTTGGAGCCAGGCCAAATAAGGTGCCCCTTTTTGCAGCTGTCCCTCCAGGGTTGGCCAGGGTAACTGGTCTCTGAAGTTTCTCCAGAGGAGGATAGACTGGCTAGACTTCGTCCATTTTGGCCCTGCATATTGGTTGGGGGTAGGAGTATCTGAATTCTGTCCACATTCTTTTCACCCTGCATGTGTAATGGAGCCCGCCTGGGGGCTGGGTCCTGTCTTTGATCTGACTGTCTGACTGGCTCATCTCTGCAGAGCTCAGGCTCTTGCCTGAGATGTTTTAAATGGCACCAGACAAAGCCCTGGAGACTATGCAGTGCCAAGCAAGGGCACTAGAACCCCTGGGAATAGATTGGGTCAGAGCTAACCACCCTTGACATTTAGGTGGCTCTGAACAGTGTATGAGCTCGCAGCCTGAAGTTTCTCACCTGCTTACTAAGTAGCTGTGGCGTAGCAGGTTTTAAATAGATTGTAGACGCTCAAGATTTAGAGTGCAAAGATTTTATGATTGCAAAAACCATCCTTTCTCCCCAGTTCTCTGTCATGCTTCCTGCCTCTCTTATTGCTACATTTCTTCCTCCCTTTAGTCAATGTGGTCAGCAGCTCCCATTCCTGAATTTTCTCTTCTCTCCCATTATTTGGAGGAAGGAAGAGTTGAGGCAAGATCTCATATTGTTGCCCAAAATGGCCCGAAACTCTGTATGAAGCCAACGCTATGAAGTCAAAGCCTGCAAATTCACAGCAATCCTCTTGCCCCAGCTTTCACAGTGCTGGGATTTCAGGCAGGAACCATGCTGGTCTCCCTCTGCTTTAACCACCCATTGGCACTTCTTCAATGATCAAAGAAAGTGTTACAGGGGCCAGAGATATCTTTAGGTTCTGTGCTTCCAGGTTTATTGTCTGGGCATCCACAAGTTTCCCGAGGGCACAATTTATTTCTTATTGCTTTCTATATTTTCTTCCTTCTCTTCTGTGTTACTGGCATTTCATATATGCACATTTAATTAACAGAGGTGTGGAGGTGGGAGCAAATTTGAGCTTCGGTCTAGTGTTGTTTAAAATCAGAAGTTTGCATCTCTAAAAGGTGATCAAACCGAGCTGCCAAGTAACCCCCTGGGCTTTTTTATACCCGAGGCTCAAGAGCTGATGAGTGAAGAAGATGAGTCTGGGAACATTCACGTCCTTGTTCTCTGCCTGGCTCCTCTCAGGAGTGCACAGGAATCTGATCACAACTGCTGCCGCCTCCACACTTCAGCCAGTCTTATCCTTTATGCAGAAGGAGAGGTGGAGAGGGAGGTAGGACGAGTACGGCAAAGCATGAGGTAGAAGAGTAGAAGTAAGTTAGTGTCCATGACATGAAGTTTGCAGAGAAAGCCTGGAAACCTGCCTGTTTGGTTACTGTTTAGTGTCTGCTGTTTGCTATTCACAATGGCTGGTGCTGAGATACAGTGGAGCAAACTGATCGTGGTGATAGCCTTCATGAATCCATCCTGTAATTTAAGGCAGAGCTCATCTCACGAGCCTGGGTTACTCAGTATTCTATTGCAGTGAAGAGACAGTGTGACCGTGACAGCTCTTATAAAGGAAAGCATGTAATTGGGGCTTGCCTACAATTTCAGAGATGTAATCCATTGTCATTATGGTGGGGGAGCATGGCCACATGCGGGCAGACATGGTGCTGGAAAAGTTGAGAGTTCTATATCCAGATCTGCAGACAGCAGGAGGAGAGAGGCCCTGGATTGTCATGGGATTCTGAAACCTCAAAGCCCAAATGCCCACCTCTAGTGAAGTACTTCCTCCAACAAGGCCACACCTACTACAATAAGGCCACACTTCCTAAACCTATCAAATAATGCCACTCTCTGGTGACCAGCCATTCAAATCTATGAGCCTCTGGGGGCCATTCTTATTCAAACCACCAGAGCCTTTAATGTGCACACAAGTCACCTGGAGGTGGGGGTTTTTACACACCTGTTCTGATATGATAGGTCTGGATGGGACCTGAGATTCTATACCAAGAGCCCTTGGTCCAGGAACTACAAGTTGAGTAAACCGAGTCAAGAGAAGATGAGCCATAGAGGAACCAAGAGGAAGGGTCAGGTGACCAGCCTGGTTCAGCAGGCAAACTGGACAGAACAGTATGGGAGAAAAGTAAAGATAGGCAGGAATTGAAAGAGAAGATAGAGATGGGTGGAGAAAGGAAATCAAAGACATAGATGGTGGGCAGAGCAGCCCAAAGGTGGACAATGGCTTTCAGACACAATCTGAAGTAGCTCTCACTAGAAAAAATAGCATAGCAGCCAGGCGAGAACTGATGCAGCCTTCTTTGGGTGGAGCCAGAGAACTGCCAAGATAGTAATGACGAAGGCTTTTGAATGTGGAAGATGAAGGAATGAGGCCGAAGATAAGCAATTCGGTAATGTGCAGATAAGCACTGAGAACTATAGAGAACCAGCGTGGATTAGTAAAAAGTACTACTTGTGGAGAGAAGAGATGTGTCTGTCCTCGTTCAGGAGGAATGCTGTAACTCTGTGGGTGAACGGAGCTTAGGTGGTTTGTGAACAACATTTTTAAGTGGTGGAGTGCATTGTTTATTCTTAGCATGCTCACACAAAGCTAAGTAAATGACCCTTTCAAGATCACTAGGGGCTTGAAAAAAGCTGCTCCTTATATAATCAAAAGACTCTCCATGTAGTTATTAACATTCACGTGTGCAGGTGCAAGTGCATTTGTGTGCGTGTATATGTGTGTGTGCTCGTGTGTGTGCTCATTTGTTTGTGTGTGTCTGTGTGTGTGTGTATGTGTCTTCCTGCAGTTAGAGGACAACCTTGGCTGTTGCACTTCAGGAACTGTATATCTTGGGCTTTGTGGCAGAATCTCTCTCTAACTGGCTTAGAGCTTCAGAATTATGGTGGACTTGCTGGCCAGTGAACCCCAGGGCTCTGCTTCACAGGGATTATAAGTGTGACCTCATGGCAGGCTGTTTAAAATGCAGGTTCTGAAAGATTGAACTCAGGCTCCTGTGCTGATAAAGCAATCATTTTTCTGACTGTGTCCAGGCTTCCATGTAGTTTAAAACTAAACAGTAACTGTGTCTGGAGAAAGGAAGCTCCCTGTTCCCATCATCATGGCTGCCATTTCAGATAAACGTAGATCAGTGTGTTCCTCGACCAAGTGGACCTGTGATTTGTTCTTTGTGAACTTCCTTCCGCCCTTTCCCCTTCTCTCACCTACGGACAGATTCAGTGGAACTTGTCAGTCAATATTCACCTTGAGATGAGATCCAGTGTCCTATACCTGGCTCTCAGTAATCAGAAGAGGCTATGCCAGGGTCATTGATTAGGAGACGCTGTCACCTGAACTCTTGCAGTAGAGAAAGCTCATCATGGAGGTACTGAGAGGGAAGTCGCTGTCGTTTATGTGTGTGTCTGACTAGTTCTGCCTTCCTGTGCCCTTTGCTATTTCCCTCTCTCTGGCCTCACAGTTGGGTTCCCTTGATCTAATCAGTTTATCACACAGTTGCAATTATATATAAAAAAATAGCAGCCCAGGGGTAGTTTATACAGACACACAGCCAGAGTGACAAAAGTAAGCAGTCCTGGTTCCTTTTATTTCCCATGAGAGAGAAATGGCACGTGACAGATATAGGTGACCTGTAGGAGGGAATACAGGAGCTCAGGCTACGATGGCACTATGACCTCTGACCTCTGGGGCCAGGGCTCTTGAAGGTCAGGAAGGATTTGCAGGATGGAGTGTGACCTCATATAGTGACCACTGGAGGCTGTGCCCTTCTTTCTCATATTGGGGTTATTCATCCTGTAACTTTTAGGAATGCTGGGATCTTATCAGCTGCAGGAGGGGGAGGTCCTGGCTTCCTGTGTCAGAAATTTCCTCAAGTCCCTTCGCCTTCCTAGGTGAGTAAGGGAATCCCAAGGGTAGCACTAGTAGGGACTCAGTCCTAGCCACAGTCATGTGTCTTCTGACCTTGCTGAGCCCAGGTTACAGATCACAAGGCTGGGCTCTTTTGGTTCAGGTTCCAATTACTACTTAGGAGGACTGTCTTTAGCTATGAGCACAGTTTCTAATTCTTCTCTTAAAAAGCCCAAGATTGAAATAAATGGGCAGGGCCGGGGACAGCTGAGGCGGGTGGGAGGATAAATGTGGTTGGAATGGAAAATGAAATTTAAAAATAAATAAATAAATTTTTTTAAAAAAATCCATAACTTTAAAAAAAAGAAAGAAATAGACAGGATTCCATAATGACCATATGCAAGGCTTGCATCGGGAATTTTGAGGTCCACAAAAAAACAAAAACAAGAAACCCAAAACCATGAGATTTCATTCTTATGAGAGTAACACAGTGAATACGGCCTACCTGAAAAGTTCACATATTGTCCCTGAAGAGACAAAAACAAACAAACCCAAACTGTTAAAGACCACAAATCTCATACAAGGGCAAGATGGCATTACCGTGAGCCCCATCCAAGGGCGAGATGCTGTTTTCAGACAGTGTCCGAGTCAGCGCTGGCTCTGGATGGCTCTGCAGGCTCTCCTTGGGAGATCACACCTAACTCCTGTTAGGCAGCTGTTTGCGTGGGGCTTGGGCCTCATGGCATCTGTATAACCTTTCTTTGATAAGCCTTCAATCTCATAGTTCATGATAGGTCAAAAATCCTCTGCAAGATCTGAGGTGTCATGTGACTTACAGAGTGTGGGAAGAAAGGCCTCATCTCTATCATGTGTGCTCACTAACGTGCATGTTCAACAGTTGCCTTCTTTGAAAACATATTTGAATTTCAGCTATTGGGACACCATGGATACCATTTTGATTGGATATAGGGTTGTCTTCTTTTCACAAAAATAGAAGCTAAAATGTACACAATTACATATAAGTAGAGATTATCAGACTACATGGTGAACAGTATATGCACAGATTTGGGGTCAGATAGAATTAATTTGAATCTCTACTCTGCAATTTAGTTTGATGTCATGTAAACTACTTGATCTTTCTGAGCCTTGGTTTGTTTCTCTATGGTTCCCGCCTGCCCTGGCTAGTTTTATGTCAACCACACACAAGCTGGAGTAATTCAGAAGGAGGGAACCTCAGCTGAGAAAATGCCTCCATAAGAACAGGGTGTGGGCAAATCTATAAGGAATTTATTAATTAGTGATTGATAGGGAAGGTCTAATCCATTATGGGTAATGCCATCCCTGGGCTGCTGCTCCTGGGTTCTATAATAAAGCAGGCTGAGAAAGACATGGGGAGCAAGCCAGTAAGCAGCACTCCTCTGTGTCAGCTCCTGCCTCCAGGTTTCCACTCTGTTTGAGTTCCTGTCCTGATTTCCTTTAATGATGAACAGTGATGTGGAAGGATAAGCCAACTAAATCCTTTGTGCCCCAAGCTGCTTTCGTCATGGTGGTTTATCACACCAATAATAACCCTAACTAAGATCCTGTTTATCCACAAAACTGAACGGAATAACTATACAATACATGTGAATGTCCAGCCCAGTGCCAGGCATAAAAGGAGCTTGGTTCATAACATATTTGGGTCAGGATTATGGTTCCATAATGGAAGGCCATGTTTCTTCATTGCCTGCTTACTCTGATAATAGTCAGGCTCAATTAGAGAAACAGAACCAGGTAGAGATATACATTATGTAATATTGCAAAGAATTAGCATAGTCAGCTGTGGAGACTATCTGAAAAGTCTTACACTTAGAGGACTGGCCATGAGAAGGGTAGAAGGGTAGCTGAAATCTTCAAACACGGGTTGCTATCCATTCTTGAAACCTGTCCTCTGACTTAGACCCATCTAGCTTATCTAGAATAAGCGTCCTCACTTATAGTTGACTGGTTACAATCCGTGATCACACCTGCAAACCAGTTCCGCAGAAACACCAAGGCTGGCATTGGGTGAGTACCTGGGAGATACAGCTTGCCTATGTTGTCACAGCAGACTGACCACCGTGCCCAACAACCTAAGAGCTCCCCACAGGCAGAGCTATGATTTCATCTCAAGATTTCCATCTGTGCATTCACGGGGCCTGATGCCAAGTCATCATGAGTCACTGTTTATTGAGCGAATGTTTATCAGCAGGAGTCGAATGCTGGAGTCCCTTGATGCTTGTTTTAAACAGGTGAGCCTGTATACTACGGACTGTGGGGAATCATTGCAGGATTGTGATGGGGGAAATGGGGTGCAGCTTCCATCTTCACTGCTGAAGCCCCATGCCCACTGAGAGCTTCTGTCTGAGAGAAGAAGGAATAAAGAGGGATCCCCATAACCCTGTGGGTGGACTATGCTTGCTTAGGGAGACATTTCTCTTGAGTTTTCTCTAAAGGGTAGAGACACCCTTGGGAACACATTTCGGACAGGCTGCTAAATTTAATCCTCTGCCTTTTTAATGAGCAAACCCAAATCATGATATTCTACCCTAAAAGTATATCTAGGTTCTTGAGGAGAGTAAGCCCCCATTGTGGCTGGGGCAGAGGACCCTCTCAGCTGTGACCTTGAAGGGCTCTTTTTCTCCTGGAGGCAGGAGTGGGTCATCCTGCCTGGTGCACAGTGGAGCAACAGTCTGTGAGGGCCACGTGCAGGGCAGAAGCTGGAGCAAGCGGCTGGCTTGCTAGGGTTCTGCCCCTTCAGCCTTTTTCTCGCAAGGAAATTAGTCACGCACTACTAAACACAGAACAAGGGTTTCTGTAAGCTGATCAGAAGGCAAAGAATAAGATAGCTAAGGCATGACTCTAAACCTACCTGTGTACTCCTGTGCAGACTGCACGAACGGAGCCCCAGGGAAGCTCCCAGGAGACAATAACTGGCTGAACAGCAGAGCCAGGGCTAGTGCGGGAAGAAGAAAGGCCAGGAGCTCCTTGTGACTTCTCAGAAGAGCAATGTCACCTGAGTAGGGACTCTATTAATAAATGACAACAGATGTGAACACGCATCCATGCGCTGATTTATTCTCTGAGGGTTCGAGTTCTAGTGAATAAGGCATCCCATTCGCTCCCACAAAAAGATACCATTTTTCCTTTGAAACACAATACTATTTTCAGTCAAACTGTTATTGTGACCATTAATGAGATTGTGTGTGTGTGTGTGTCTGCTCTTCCTATAATTTTTTTGAGTATTTTTGAAGGTTCTCTGTTGAGTTTAGAGATCCACACACAAGAGAACCCTATCATGTGTGCTTCAACACACACATGACTCTGCTGAACCCTGCTACCTGGAGACCCTTGAGAGGTGGGTCAATTCATCCTGTAATTTCAGATGATCCCAGACTAGGAGACCAGAATTTATATTAACCCTTCCCATGCCATTCCCTGCAGGCTAAAGGGTGAGTTGAACATGGCTTACTTTCTTTAAGGTCCCTGTCAGACAGGGATGAACACAGACTGTATATGACATGAGTTGGTGCCATGTGAGCCTGTAACAAAGGCTCTGGACCACTGCAGCTGTGGGAGGCTATCTAAAGACAGTACTACCTGGAGTGAGCTTTGAGGGTTAGGTAATAGCTTCCAGAGGAAGGAGGGGGTTGAGATAAAGTTGAAGAGAGGAAATACAAGGCATAGTACAAGATAGGCACCTATTTCTGCTCCGAGAGTGGCTTGGCAGCCAGCAGCTCCAGGTAGACACAGGGATGATCATGTGGCTCTGGCAGAAAAGAAGAGAGGAAAGACTATCAGAGTCTTTGAGAGATGCCATCAGCCTTGGGAGATTTGAATGTCATTTCATTAAACAGTTCAAAGCAGATTTCCTGGCACTGAGATTGTGTCTTTTGGCTAGCCTAAGCCTCTCCCCACAGTGGAAACACATTCCCTCACCCTCCATTGCCTCTTCATAGGGCTCAGGACAGACTAGAGTGAGATGAAACTCTGGTTTCTTTGTTGGGCTCTTTGTTTGCCTCAGATCTGCTGTCACTCAAACAGAAGGCGCTAAGTGTAGTTGGTAGAATAGTCTTCTCTTATGGCTTTCAAGAGCCCTGGACTCTTTTTTACCAATTTTGATATTCCCTTTGGTAGCTTCTCAGGAGAGCCATTGGCTATCTCACATGAATGTGCCCCCAAGCTCCCTCACAGACAAGAGGGAGCTGTTTTCAGTCAGATGTAAAGCGGTGTGCAGAAACTCCAGTGTGTGGACCTAAGTCCCAGTGTCTGACAGTCACAAGCCTTATCCTTGGTGAGCATCTGTGTGCTCATCTGTCAGTGGAGCTAATAATACGTTCACTGCGTAGATCTTACTAGAATTTCTGCCTCTGAAAATGTGCTTGTAGGGTGATTCACATGCTTGAGTTTCTGGGACAATAGGCAAGATTTGACCATTTCTGGTCCCTTGCCCTAAAAGATACTCTCTTTGCCATTCTTAAACTTGAGACAGCCAGATAAGACACCTGGATCCTGAAGACAGTCATCATCTGAAGGCAGGGGAGAGAATAAGAAATAACATCACTTTCTGTCCATGAATGGCACCACAATATTCTGAACTCATCCCCCCACCCCAATTTTAGGGAGCTTCACACTGCATGGTCTTCATAGATTACCCAAGACTGGAGAATCTGTAAAGAAGAGATTCATTTTTTTATGGTTCTGGAGGATGAGATGCTCAAGATCAAGGGGCCCACATCTGGGGAAGGCCTTCTTGCCTGTGTGTGGTCTGTTGTTGTGAGGCAGGACAAGAAAAGAAGGTGTGTCCATGTATATGAGAGAAAAGAGGCCAGACTCACCTTCTCAGGAACCCATTCTCAGGAATAATATCCATTGCTGTGATAATCACCTTAATGTGCTCAGGGGGAACCAGCCCTGGTGATTTCACCTCTTAATGTCACTACCAGAGGGGTTAAGTTTCTAGAGCAGGAAACTATGGGTAATGTGTTCAAAGCAGAGCCAGCCTCATCTTCACCCCCAGGAATGAAGGTGGCTGGTCCCTCTAGTGTGTTAATTGAAGCTCTGGGCAAGCCAAGTATCTGCTTATCATCTCTGGGAGGCAGACAGGGGGATGGAACAGTAACGCTGTGGAGGCAGCTGGGCTCAAAGTAGACAGCTCCGAGGTACTTAAAGCAGCTCCTCACCACTAAAACTGTAAGGAAATGGGACTTCTGAGGGTTTCTAGAGAAACCTAAAACTCCTTTTAAATAGCACAAAGACATTCTCACAGCTAAGAGGGCACTTCTTAGACATTACAATTTCTTTGAGGACACTGAACCTCACTCTTAGGGCAATAATCTGCCTTCTGTGTTGAGTTGGTCACTGTTGAAGTGGGGAAGGGACTTACACAGGTTTTAGACCAGAACCCAGGTTTTGCACACATGAAGAAGCATCACTAAACTTGACTCCCCCCAACTCCATCAAAGCAATAAGAAGAAGTTAAGGTTTTTCACTGTGTTTTCATATGCCCCCCAATCTCCAGGGAGTTCTTGGGGGGTAGGCAATATTATGATCCTATCACCCTTTTAAAAACGAAGAAATGTAATCATAAAATAGCACAATTTGTTGAAGAGAATTGGAGACCAGAACACCTGGACTAGGGTCATTCACAGGGGTAAACTTGTTGAACCTCCAGCAAATCAACAGCTAGTTGGGTGATATCCATGGCTTTCAAACCATACTACCTGGCACTCAGTTCTCTGGGCCCACCAATGGGATGAAGCGGGAGCTGGGTGGTCATGGCTCTAGACCGTCTATGTCTACTTCAGTTAGAGCATTCTACTTTGACCTGTTGCAAAGGAATACCACATAAGGGATTAGCTGTTTGAAAAGTCTGGAAACTTCTGGATTAAATAGTCCTTGAGGTAGCATCCCATTAATCTCTGTGACTCTCCTGAGTCAAATCTTCCCAGTTTCATACCCTGATCTGATACCTTCTCTATAACTTCTCCTAGAAAGTGGTAACCAAGTTACTGCAAGGAAGGATTCTCCTCTTGGGCCTGGGACAGATTGCCACAGGCCTGTGACCTTCACTTTGTTCAGAAGTGTGTCCCCAATTGCTGTGGGACAATGGTTTGTACCCTGTCAATTGTATTTTAATAAACACTGATTAGCCAGTAGCCAGGCAGGAAGTATAGGCAGGACAACCAGGCAGGAAGTAGAAGCAGGGTGACAAGAACAGGAGAATTCTTGGAAGAGGAAAGCTTATTCTGCAGTTGTGATCCAGCCACAGAAGAAGCAAGATGGGACTGCCTTGCTGAATAAGGTACTGAGCTACATGATTAACATAGACAAGAATAATGGGCTAATATAAGTTATAAGAGTTAGAAGTCTGAGATAATGGGCCAGTCAGTTTATAACTAATGTAGACCTCTGTGTGATTTCTTTGGGACTTAACAGCTGCGGGAACCAGGCAGGACAGAAAACCCTCAGTCAACACCCAATGGAGATGGAGGGCAAATTGCCTTGCTTCTATCTTGCATTTCCAATGCCTACCATGAATAAGAGCAGGGCAGTTCCTGGAATTTTCTTCTTATGCAAATACTCACTTGACTTGGCCTCTTCAGACTTGTTAGTCTTTTAAGAGTGAGGAAATTCTAGGAACTTGTGGAGATGGAGAGAATATCTTTGAGCTCCCACACTTCATTGCTACAAGCCAGTGACCAGGAAGCCATTTGGAACATTCTTCTAGAAAAGGGAAGTGGGGTAGGCAGTGGAGTGGGTAATCAATAGGCCTGCTCAGCCTGTTGTTCTCTAGGCTTTGGCATCTTTAATCTCTTTGCTGCTGCCTTTTCTCTGATTCAGAAATGAAGGTATTTGTAGTAAAGGTGAGATCTGAGTCTTTTTATCCACTTGTGAGAGTGGCTGGTGAGGGCATTGCATGATTTCTAAGGGATGCCTCTTGCCACCCAGGGCAGCTGTTCTCAGCTTTCTTCCCATGCAAAGCACGGTAAGACTGTTCGGATGAAAAGGAGAAGTGCTATGAAAAGGGCACCTGCAAGGATTCATGAGACAGAAGTGGGGATATCAGCCTAGATTAACTTCCCAGGCCCTGTGCGGCTGAGTGCCCCTCCCATCACTACCCCTGTGTCATGAAAACAATTGGCAGCTCCTCTCTCTGTCTTTGGAAGCACCATTTGGATCTTTTGTTTAGCATTCAAAGATCAGATCACTGAACGTATACCAACAATGGAGACCCACTTGAGTTGGCAACTTGGGAGTGACCTAGTGAGAAATGATGATGATTACTGCCCCACCCTTTCAAGGAGATGCTCTGGAGTGTGCCTCAGTGCTCAGGGGCTACCCATTGTCTTCCTTTCCCTTATTACAGTCCCCAAAGGAGCACTAATTTGAAGTTTGGAAAACTAGGTTTGAATCCCAGTTCTGTCATAAGGAGTCTTGGCCTTACAGGTCACTTCTCTGAACTGCGAAATGAAGATGTTGGGCTCTGTCACTTTCCTTTTGATTCTGTCATTTTGCCAAGATGGGTTTCTTAACAAAATCCAGGTCTCTTGGCCCTGGGAAGGTAAACAAACAGATACCCTGGGCCTGCATAATTCCTTCTTGTATGTATTCATTGCTTCATCTCATTCAGCTCATAAAATTAGCCCAGCAGCATTCATGGAGACAGCATTGTAAGGAGTGACAGAGGAAGGAGGCACCTCTGTCTTAGAAAAGCTCGAGCTGGGCGCAGCACTCCTGACTCCTCGTTGTGGCTTAGAGAATTAGAAAGTGGGCCAATACTTATAAGCATGCCAATTACTTTGAGAGAGAGAGTGATATAAATAAATTCCACAAGGGCAATGAAACCAAGCCTCTGGGTCCCATCAGGTTTGCAGGTGGCCGGGTTTTGCCTGTAGAGGATTTTGTGCTCTAAGAATTTCTTAGTTCTGCCGACTCTGTGATTTTACCAGGTGGCATGGATAGACTCACAGGGGAGTGCTGAGGGCCTCAGCTGCCAATTTAAAACTGGAGTGGAAGCTGGGGAGGT
>LOEQ01002493.1:151481-170259 GCA_001685075.1 Bramus lutescens
CTTCTTCTTCTTCTTCTTCTTCTTCTTCTTCTTCTTCTTTTCTTCTTCTTCTCTGGTCCAATGTCACTTCATCCTGGGACCTAATGCTAGGAGTATGTGCTCCTGCACAAATCACAACACAGCTCCAAGTCTAAAACATCTTTCTGGTTCCAGAAATTTCACCACACTATAGTGCATGTGTGTGTGTGTGTGTGTGTGTGTGTGTGTGTACCTGAGGTGAACAGGGATCAAGAAGAAGAATATATAATGATGGGGAATATATAAGGTCTCAGTCTGTGTTCTGTCACAGGTCTAGAGGCTAGAAGATCAAACTCAAAATATGCAGGGCTATGCTGCCTCTGAGCCCTGTAGGGGAGGACACTTTCTTCTTAGATTCTGGTGGTTACAAGAACTTCTGGCAGTTTCTTGTCTTATGAATATATCCCTCCATTTCTGTCTTTAGTGTCATCTTGTAAGAAAGAATTCATGTCATCAAATTAGGGTCCATCTAATTCTATATAACTTCATTTTAACTGAATTATATCTGCAGATTCTTTACTTCCAAACAAGGTCGTCATAACAGATAAGTAGGGTTGGATTTGAACATAACTTTGGGGAACCCAATTCAAGCTACCACAAGACATTATCTACTTAAGCAATATTGCACCTTCAGTGAGAAGGGCCTGACTTGCTGACCGTTTTACTTTGTATAGGGCGTAGAAGTAAATTCTCTGTAGCCTACTTCCTGAGGACTTATTCAAAATGAATGTATGAAAAGTAGGAAATGAAGATACCTCTTGCAAACTGAAGTTCACAGAAACAAAGAGAAGCCTTCCCTCTATCAGCAGTCTTACGGGGTTGATTGTCTGCCTGGAGTTTTGTGACTGTGAAGAGTATGGATGCATCAGGTCAAGAAAGCATAATTGTCTTGGGATATTTTTTGTTCTCTAAATAGCCATTTAGCATCCAACTTCCATATCGACCTAACATCCTTGCAACTATCAGATAAAACCTTTGGAATGTATTATCTGAGCAGGCCAGCGGCTTTCACCAACCCACAAGCTAAAAATGTCATCAGATAGCACGTGAAACCTATTCCAGAGATTTTCCACTTCATTGTAACACACCGACCTGATAATTCTCACCATGTGTACTTAGAAAATGCCTTGATTTGCAACTTAATTTTGTTCTGCAACTATAAAAACTCCGTGAAGCCTTCTTCACTGGAATATATTATTTTGAGACAGTCCAAGCCCATGTTTCTGGCCATGGCCACTCATTTTGGGTTCATCTTTTATTTGCTTTGAGGTGAGAGATGTGTTTTGCATGAACACTCTCCCGGTTTTCTAATTTATTTTTGCTGAGTCAATTATGGTTTGAAATAGTTGAGTATATAGAATTTCTGTACAGTGAAACTATATAATCCTTCTACTGAAATGGTGGACACACTATGCATTTGTCCAAACCCATAGAATATGTAGCACAGGAATGAACCCTGTTTGACAAGGGAGATACTGACTTCACATTCTTTCCAGACCTGTCCCTCTTTGGCCTACCCAGAGACCCATAGAGACCCACCCTTGGCAAAGCTCTGCCAACAGGACTTGTAAATTTGGCAGTGGTGCTGGCCCTTAGAAGCCATGCAGGGATAGTGCCAGTACCTTGGTGCTGTAGCTTGGTCATGGCAGTTCTACCTGCCTATAGAAGTCCAGATGCAGCAAAGTTGAGGACTCTATGTTGATGACAGCACCTTTGCCTTTCTGTTGTTGCCCATAGTGACTTTTAAGAGTCTTAAGAGCTACAATCATCATGTAGTAATAGAGCAGGGATCATGAAGAATTCTACATAAATAGAAAAACTGACATTTCTGATGATGCGCAGAGAACCAGACAGACATCCTTACTGGGGACAGTGGGACCCTTGAAAAGATAATGTGAAGGCCAAGCTAAATAGGTGGTACCTACATAGCTGGCCCAGATGCAGACCTCATAATGAGAGAGTTTTCTCCTTTCCTGGCCTTGCTCATGCTTTAATCAATCTCCTGGCTTTTCACTTTCCAAGTCCTAAGAAATGTTGGCACAATGTGTTCTCCACGACTCACTTTAGATTTGTTCAGTTGAATTCAACAAGTATTTATTGAGTAAAACAAGTCCTCTGCTTGAAAAATGGAGAGGCCATCAAGAAGACAGACACTGTTTCTGCTGCCAAGGGGGTTATAATTTGCTGGGAATAGAGGTAGAGTAAGACAAGCACACGTTTCACACACACACACACACACACACACCACTTCCGCCACCACTAGCAACAGCAGCAGCACCCCTGATCTGTAATGCTCAAAGGCTCTTGGCTCACTCAACTAAGGGTCACAAGCTCTTGGCTTGGGATTCCGACTGTAGCACACATTGTGCTATCTCCCATGGCCTCTAACACCCAGCAACTCTTACCATGTGGGCTCTCTCACAAAACAGAATCAGTGGCAGATTTAGAGTGAGGGCTCTTTGGAGTAGGAGACTCTAAAAGCTGCTGTCATTTTGGAGTGTATTCAGGTCACATATTTCCCCCACTCTGCAAACGTATGAACTGAGCAGATGCCCGAGGTAGAGCATGGTTGAGAAGCGCGTGATCTTATTATTGGACTTAGTGACCTGGGAATGCATAGAAATGAAGATTTCTTTCCCCATTGTTTTTTTTTTCTTTTTAAACCCTAATTTCTATTTCTAGCCCCTCCTCAGGGGTAGTATCCACTAATGTTACAGGCTCAGGACAAATGGGCCTGCAGCTTGTCTGTCTAGAGGAAGCTGACCCCAGTATGGATCCCCCGAGAGTATTATCTGCCCTCCCCAAGGCTGGGCAAATCCCTGCTGGAGCTGGCTGGCTGTGTCAAGTTGCTACAGGACAAAATTGTTCTCAGGAAGCAACATCACCCCTTCCCCCATCTAAGGCCTGGCTCTGTTCACACATCCCATCTCGTCTTCTCTCCTGGGCTCCCTTGCAAGCCCTCTGTGGATCCTGCTCTTTCTCTCCCACCTTGACTGACACATTCTTTCCACCCCATAGTCTCTCACTTTGCTGCACCGCCCACCTCTTCCTTACCTGTACTTACGATGTACTTGGTTGCTCTTGATACAAGATCATTTCATTTTTGATTGTAGAATATTAGAAGAATTTAAAGGTGTCAGTTTGTTGCCTTTTAGATTACAGTCAAAGCCCTTTTGAGTATCAGGGTTGTTTAAATGCAGTCCCCCATCTTGCTCACGTTACCATGGACCTGTCCTTCCCTCCTTGGCCTCAAGAGGCGCTATTGGCCCTGTCTGCAAAGGCTTTTATTGAGTCCCCTGGACCGGATGCTCGGAGGGTCAGGAAAACAACAAAGGCTCACATCCCAACCCTCCCTGACTCACATTGAAAAGAGGTACCTATTGCTAACTTTTGCCAGTGGAATTTCCACTCTGCTTGTTTTTTAAGCTTAAAACAACAGAACCATGGTGACCCAGGGAGATGACAAAGGTTTCATGACACTTCTTCAGGGGTTTGACTTAATTCCTTTTTGAATGAAAAAAGTATGTGTTTGGTTTCTTGGAAAATGGTGAGAAAAGAAAAGTTCTATATTTGACAGCATGGGAACACAGAGCTGCAAGCATACTCCAGGAATTGAAGCCCTAAACAAGGTATTGCTACTTGAATATGGCTTTGAGCTTTGTTTTTAACCCACCTGTCCTTCAGTATCCTCATCCATGAAATGGGCACCTACCTACTTCAAAGGCTTTTATGAAAAATGAATGAGCAGAAGACATGCACTATGTATTTGTGTGTGTGTATATATACATACACACTCATATATGCATATATATCATATACATGTATACAAGCTTATAATGATGGTGTGGGTGAATATTAATACTAAATAATATATCTATTAACATAAGTATTTTCATAGAAACACATCCATAGAAACATAGGACCTCAGGTTTTGTAATATTTGCTATAATAAATTTATCTGGACTAGGTCATTATTATTTATCATATTAAGCCTACCTTTTGGTCATAATGTTGTTTATTATCATTTATTTGTTGTTTTTAAACCTGTGCACCCTCACTGGGAACAGCATTAAGAATTGCTGTGCTGTGTCCTTCATGAAGGTCAAATGAGGTGTGAATGGATTATACAGTGTAAAGTGATTCCTGAATCCCTTGTAAATGCCAGATGGGATGCTCCTGCCAGCCTCACTGAGCTTCGTGTGCAGTGTGCTGCACCCCTACTTTTATAATAGCAAATGACTGTGAGTACTGCCAGTCCTTTTCTTTAAGAAGTCAGGAGAGATGCTGGCTGGCATCAAAACTTTTTAGTGGCTTTGTAGCTCTGGGTAAGTCAGCTAACTGCTCTGTAATTGGTCTATTTGAGCCAGATACCAGGGAGGCTCTATCAATAAAGAAGTTCTGAGAATCTAAGTTCCCAATCCAATGTCAGATGCCACATCCTGTCTTTCTGGAGCTGTGTCTAGATATCAGTAATGACATGGAGCCACACTCCAGGAAGCTGATTGGTCCCCAGAGCAGATGCCCATGGATGCCAAGGAGAGTACTTTCATCATGAGCCCTGGACCAATAAGCTCCATTACCAACAGTAAGTCTTCTCCATGCCATGAATGGCAGTAGGGATTTCCCCATATGCAGGCTAATGGATGGATAAGAAAGGTCTGTATGGTCCCAGAAAATATTACTCTTTTGTCCGTGAAACATGATGAATCAAAAGTCTGGTTAATGGGTGAATGGGGACAACTGAATTCTTCTGAAAGATAAGTGGGCAGGAAGTGGACACTAACTGTATCTTGTTGTGCCTCTTCCTTTCTTGGCCCTCATCTGTGAGAGGAAGCTAACAGTGGCTGGACAACATGTATTCCAGGGCACTTTTCAGCCTCGACATTCTACAAGTTCATTATTTCCTTTCTTGTAGATACCCCTGGCTAGCAGCCAAGACTAAAAATGGTCTCCGTGAAGGATCACTTTACCTACTTTCTTACCAGGGTTTTTCATTCATCTTCATTTTCTGGTTCAGGATAAATGTATGCTCTCAGCTACTTAGAAAACTTTTTTCTCCATTTATCTTCTTAAGCATCAAAATAAGTGAAATCTGGTATGTAAAGCGCTTAGCACAATGTCTGACTCATAATAATGTACTCATACATATGTGCATGTATATAGTTTCCTAATACTTCTTTTTTTTCTCTATTCTAAATATCTGTGTCACTTAGAAGACTTAGTTCTTTGCAAGAAAAGGTTTATTGTGGCTACCCCTAGCAACTTGTACATTCAGGTTCACCGCACTGTGGGTCCCAGGCACTAGAAGTTACTCAGTACCTAATCAGGTTCTCACAAGACCAAGCTTTTGCCTTCAGATTGCTGCACAAAGGTCCTAAGATTGTGCAGCTCAATTCCAATGGTTTGTGATGTTGGGCTGTTGCTAAAGAAGGGATCTTCATTGGGTCAGAATCTGATCATGAGCTGTTGAGCTGACACCTTCCAACAGTGCCATCCCTTATGAGAAAAAACAACCCTACCTCAAGTGAGCTTGTACCTCCAGTTCTGAGCACTCCTCATGTGGATGGAAAATGTGGGGTCGATGCCCGCTGATCTGTATGACTAGCAGGGAGATCAGGATGCTCTTGTCAACCCTTTGTGAGACTACTTCCTCATGCTTCCAACTTCAGAGCACACTCTCAGGGCTTTAGATCTAAGAGTAGAGATTCTTGTTCTCAATTTTCAGAAACTCAAGAGGCCATAAATGAATGATAAAGGCAAGGAAAAGTGGCAGTTCCTAATGACCAAGATTAGAATCTGTGCTCTGTGAATTGCTGAGCATGGTTTGTAGAGTTTATAGGGATGCTTTGGGTAACCTGGGAAGGTTAGGCTCAAACTAGCCTCAACCCAGAAGCTCCCTTCTCTTATTTCAGATGCCCACAGAAAGCACATAGTCTTTGCATCTTGTGATGATTGATAGTCAGTGTAAGCTTGCCGGTATGGAAGTGTACCATTAGATAGATCTCTGAAGGGATCTCTAGAAAGGTTTAACTGGGCATGGAAGACCTACCCTGAATGTTGGCACCATTCTATGGCTTAGGGTTCTGGACTGAATAAAAAGACAAAAACAAGGGGAACACTAGCATTCATGTCTCTCTGATTTCGAATGCAGTGTGACCAGTGGCCTCATGCTCTTGTCACCCTCAAACTTTGAGTGGTAATAAATCAATCTTACCTTAAGATGTCTATGTCAGGCATTTAGCCACAATAATAAGAAAAGTGCACAACATAAATTTGTTGTAAGGCTTTCTGCATGCTCGCAAAATAATGTAGGAAATCCCACAGGAGGATTAGTCCTGTGCTTTCACTTCAAGAGCTTGAGTGGAGAGAAAAGGACCTTCTAAAATGACTCTTATAGAATTGCACCTTCTACCTCATCCCATATCGATAGAGCCTCACCACCCTTCTTAACCTTGCAGAGAAGAGAGAAGGAGGGAGGAAGTTTGTACTGGTTAGCTTGGTGTGTCAACTTGACAGAAGCTAGAGTCATCAGAGAGGAAGGGGTCTCAGCTGTGGAGATGCCTCCATGATACGCAGCTGTAAGGCATTTTTTTCAATTAGTGATGAATAGGACCATCCCATTGTGGGCGGTGCCATCCATGGGCAGGTGGTCCTGGGTTCTATAAGAAAGCAGGCTGAGCAAGCCTGAGGAAGCAAGTCAATAAGGAGCTCTCCTGCTTCAGTTCCTGCCTTCAGGTTCCAGTCCTACTTGAGTTCCTGTTCTGACTTCCTCCAGTGATTGACTATGATCTTAAAGTGTAAGCCAAATAAACCCTTTCCTCTCTAACTTGTTTTCTGGTCATGGTGTTTTGTAACAGCAGTAGAAACCCTAAGACAGAAATTGGTGTCAGCATAGTTGGGTATTGCTGGGACAGATGTGAGCATGTTTCGAGGATGGTCGTAGAAGGACTTTGGAATTTGGGTCGAGACGAACCAGCAAGAATTGAGCTCTGTGGGATGTTCTTTAGGAGCTTGGAAGATAAGAATGTTAGGGGCAGTGCAGAAGATAGAGACCTGGCTTGTGAAATTTCAGAGGGATGTTTAAAGAATCACTGCCATTTGTTATTTTGTCTTAAGAGCCGTGGTTCTGGGTAATTGAGGCTGAAGAAGCAGCTGTGATTAAGAAAATACCAGAACAACGAAAGCAAAATTTTGCTTTGCTGGGGTACTTTATGCTGGTTGGTGGGAGCTGAGAAATTCCTGGTGGGTAAGAAGAGACCAGCATTGTTGAGGTGAAACCTGGGAAGTGTTTCCTGAGAACACAGAGAAGCCATGCTCCAGAGGGAGCCGCAGCTTGTACCTTGTGCTGGCAGCTGGAGTTGGTAATGTGTAAATGTCACCCAGGTGGTACTGGCTCTGAAGGCTTGAAGAGGTCCCGGAGAGCAGCCGAGGCTGGGCACTGTGAGAGGTCAGGAGAGGCCCTTGGAGAAGGTGCAGTCTCAATAGCAGTTGAAGGCCCAGGACTGAAGGGGACATGTGAAGAAGTTGAGGCTTGGCACCATAAAGAGAGCCTATGAGGGGCTTTTGGTGAAGGTACAGCCCAGTTGTAGCAGAAGACACCAGAATTTTAGAGGTGGTAATACCATGGGGTGACCACCAAGAACAGCAGCAGCAGTGGAGTGGAGGCCACCAGAGACTAGAAGACAAGCTGTGTGTGCTGCAGAGGGCGGAGTCAAGATAACAGATCTAAGCCCTTTGGAGGAGTCCAGAAGATCATAAGTGAATCCCAGATAATTGGACATTGAGTTATTTATACTGTTGGAATGGTTTTGTTTGGTTCAGATTGTGATGGTGCCCTGATTCTTCCCTATTGAAGGTATTTAATTTGATTTTTTTTAAAGGATCCCACAGTTGAAAGACTTGAACTTATAAAAGAGATTGGATATTTTAAAGACACTAATATTTTAATGTATTTTAATTTGTAAAGACTGTGGGACTTTTAAAATTATTTATGATTTTAATGTGAGATCTTGGAGATGAATAAGAAAAGGAGGGTTGTGGCTTAATGGTGATGTTTGTGTGTCAAGTTGACAAGGGGTCAGCTGTACTGACTGGTTTTTGTTAACTTGACACAAACTAGAGTCATCAGAGAAGAAGGAACCTCAGCTGAGGGAATGTGTCCATGATATGCAGCTGTAAGGCATTTTCTCAATTAGTGATCAATGGGAGAGGACTCAGCCCTTGTAGTTGGTGCCATCCTGGGCTGGTGGTCCTGGGTTCTATAAGAAAGCAGTCTGAGCAATCCAGAGGAAGCAAGCCAGTAGGTAGCTCTCCTGCGTCAGCTCCTGCCTTCATATTCCAGCCCTGCTTGAGTTCCTGTTCTGACTTCCTCCAATGATGGACTATGATCTGGAAGTGTAAGCCAAATAAACCTTTTCCTCCCCACAGTAATAGAAACCCTAACTAAGACAATGTTGAAATGAACAGGACTGAGGATAGCATTA
The DNA here is from genome assembly GCA_001685075.1 of Bramus lutescens. NCBI lineage: Eukaryota > Metazoa > Chordata > Mammalia > Rodentia > Cricetidae > Bramus > Bramus lutescens. The sequence continues at coordinate 159,983 of LOEQ01002493.1, forward strand.
AGGGCTTGCCTTTTGAGGAAGGAAGATTGGGGCCAAAGGCGGGGGTGGGCATAAAAATAGGAGAAAAGGGGAAAAGTTTTCTCCTAAAGATAGGTTAAAAAAGATGAAAAGAGATATAAAGATTAAAGATCTTATAGAAAAGCCCACTGTGGAGTCAAAATGCCAGTGGGTGTTGGTGATGCCGTTGTGAAAATTGGAAAAATGTTCCTTTGGCCATTCTGGTGCCTCTGGCAAAATTTGTTCCATATTTGTGGCACTTGAGCTAAAATAGTGGCCGACCCTTGCTTCAAAGGGTAATAACTTCTAACGCTGATCCAGATTGCTGTTGCCAGCAGGGATTCGGCAAGACAGATGCCCTGTGGCTGAAGGATTAGCAGGATTTCCAGTGTGCTTGCCTACAGGAGAGGAAGGAAGGGCAGAGAAAGTAAGAAGACTCTAAGGTGAGAGATTGGATGAATAGATTTGTTCAGTCTTTCCTTCATTTACCCACTCACCAGGGATAGAATGAGCTGATTCCGGGTGTCAGTCACTTTGGAGCACCATCCTCGCCATTTATCTTCACAATATGCTCATGCTGTATTTTCTCTATTTTATAGCAGAGAACACAGAGCTCAGGGTGCATTTCTTGAGGTAAAAAAGAGAAGGCTTAAATTCTGTTCTGTCAGATTCGAAACCTTGCTACTTGCTATAAAACATGCTACGAGGGAACTAAAAATGACTAGGATGCAAAATATGCTCTCAGGTGGCAATATTTATGAAGCATGTTTGTGTGAAGCAGGTCCTGTTCTAGGCTATGGGGATCCAACTCAGGCCAAGGCCCTGCCCTTTGGGAGAAGAAATGTGGAAGATTGGACAATGAATAAACTGAAAGATGGGCTATAAAATGCTAGCTGGTGCCAAGGGCTATGAAGGAAAATATGGCTTGCAGGAGATCTTGGGAAGTTAGTGGCATTGCTGACCATTATGAAAACCTGGCTGAGGAATGGTGTCCCAGCACTGAGGGAGCAAGATCAAGATCAGGCTTATGTAGGGAGATGTTTATACTCTGTTCATACATCTGTTGAGTTTCCCCTGTGTTTTGGAAGCTCTCTCAAGCTCTCATCCAGTACCTCAGCTGACCAGTGCACACCATGAGGGGCAGATGGCATCAGGATGATTTCTTTTTCGATGAAGGATTGGATGTGGAGAGAGGTGTGAGTGGGCAGAACTACATAGCTTGTCAATGACCTCATAGAAGCTTGAACCCAGGGCCACTCACCCAGACCTAGGCTCCTATTTTGTCCCTTACAGAATTGTCTTGGGCAGAATCTGACAAGATTCCCTAAAGCCAAAGTCATAGCCAGGCAAGAGAATCTACAAAGGATGTTTATTTAAAAAGTCAAAATCCAACCCTAGATAAGAACCATGGCAACTTCCATCTAATGCTCTTTCTGAGAATGAATCTTGCACAGATGTCCTATGATGAGGATGGGACCATCGGGATTGCTATTGGACACATGAGGGAACTGAAAACAACCTTTTCCAGATGTATAGAAGAGAATTTCTGGAGTAAATATCCATCTGGGGATGTAGTTACTTGGTAGAACACTTGCCTAACACCTACAAAACCCAGGACCCAAAAAGGCCCAGGATCTGCGCCATATTATCCCCCTGTAGGAAGCCATGCTTTTCCCAGTATTTTTGCTCACGTGTAGTGAAAATTGAAGGAATTGTGAACCTGGCCATCACCAGGGAAGGATTCAGATGCCAAAACTCAGGCTGAGAATCAGGAGAGCCTGGGAACAGGGGAGTCATAGAACAATTACAACATCCACAATGAACCCTTGCCTCGGACCCCTGTTTGTGCTGATGTAACAAAAAGTATGCCAGACTGTTTGAGTTGCTTTTTTGTTGCTGTGATAAAATACCATGACCAAAGCAACCTATAGATGAAAGAGTTTATTTGGCTTGTGTTTTCAGAGGGAGAATCTGTAATGGCATGGCGGTAGATGGTCAGAGCAGGAAGCAGACTGACCCCATCTTTTATCAACACAAAGGAAACAAAGAAAATTAGAAGTCTAAGCTAGAAAATCCTGGAAGTGCTTTCTCCACAAAGGCTCCACATCTTAAAAGTTCAGCGACCTCCCCACACAGCCATTCTACTGGGGATTCAGTATTTAAATTAATGATCCTATGTGGAAGGGACAGCATTTTCCCACTCAAACTCCCACAGACTGGATATAATTTATAAATATAGGCATGGGCTATAAAATGTCAATGATGGATCAATAGAGGACAACGAGTCTCTCAGACGATGTTGCCCAGTGACACTGCTGCTGTCTTAGCTTCTTTCATAAGCACACTCCAGTCTTCACACAGGGATGAAACTGCCCAGTTATGCATTTCTCAGAATGTAGCCCTGCCACCAAATGATGCACACTTGTGATAGAAGCATGTTTCTCTCCGTTCTGGAGGCTAAAGTTCAAGGACACACTGCCATAGTCCGATGTCTGATAAAGATCTTGGTCTCTCTAGGATGGCACATGGTTGTTCCCAGGGCAGAAGTGATAGAATCTCCAAAGGGGCTTAACTACTTCCTTCAAGACCTTAGGTACTGAGTCATATTCCTGCCTTGTTTGGGGGTGATGATTTGTAACCAAATGGTTCAGCTTTTCATCTTGTTGTGTGGGGAACAGGAACTAAGTGTCTATTTCAGTGCTGAAAGGGACCTGGAACTTTTAGTCATACCAAATCTTTGTGCCCCAGCAGCTAAGCCTATAAAGCCTAGGAGAACAGCCAAGAAGGGAGAGGGTCTGGTGTATCCCCGGGAGACTATCTGAGAGTAAAGTGGAGTGAGGACTTAAAGTCTCTAAAGTGGTTAACGCAGAACGCAGAACCTAAAATTGGGCTTCTATTTCTTATTCAGGGGCCACAGCAAATGAAAACTAAAACTCTAAAAACAAAATATGCATAAGAAGCTTGTGTGGTGGTGGTGGGGAACCCTGCCTGGAGTGGACAGGGAGGGGTGTAGATGTGCTGACAGGGTGCCTAGCTGTGGGGCAGTCCTGCTGCAGGAGTGCCACCTATTCTGAGTTCCCACCATTGCCCTCATCGGCAGCAGGAGACTGGCCTATCTAATCCTCTGCTGCATTGAAGACAGACATCTGCTTTGCTCTGGCTAATTTAGTGTAGGAAGCCTGGCTTGCTCTCGGGTATAGATAACAATTCCTAGCTGGCAGGCAGGCAGGCCGGGGAGCCAGGAGCTCAGCTGCATCCCTCCCTGGCTAGCATTCCATCACTCAGCAGTCCTCCCTCCCAGGCAGGCTGCAGCTGGCCAGGCCCTGTACACAGAAGCCTGAGGTGGGGGTGGGCAGGGTTCGTGATTCAGGGAGATAGTGCATACTTGCTTGCACAAACACAGGGCTGCAGTTCCCAGAAGAGACTCCTCTCAGAATCCTCTGAGCCAGCTCTGCCCTCACAGGAACCAGATGAGCTGAGAGGGAGGAGGTGTTGTTCCAGTCTGGGCAAGCTAGAAGCCTGAATGGAAAGGTTTGTCACACATGAATAGGGACTCTGGGATTGCTGTCCTGAGCACTGTCCTTCCATCTGAAAACCAAAGGGCAAACAAATTCCATAACTAATATGGACTCTGAGATGGTCCCTCCAAACTTCTCCCACAGATACAGCAGTAGCTGCCTATCTTCCTGCTGGACTGTTTTCTATACTTCCCAATGAAAGTTTTGAGTCTCAGAACTTGTTCCCATAAGAATGAGAAAGAAAATGTTTAACTTTCTGCCTTGAACGCTTAACTCATTCCCAACTGCTGCTCTGTACTCATGTTTTAAATGGTAGTTCTGAGGTTGCTGTCTAAGCATTCCTCATTTCCTCCAGGAACCTTGCAAGATTTAAAAGTTATAACTGGGTGTGTGGTATATACCTATAATCCCAAGGATTGGGAAGCTGAAGGAAGAAGATCATGGTTGGGTGAACAGTCTGAGCTACGAAGAGGGATATTGTGCTGAAAGAAAAAGTGATAAAGTAGTTAAAGAAACAAAGACCACTACAAATTAGTTTAAGCAAAGGAGCGTACATTACTCACCTTCCTGGGATTCAGAGCGCACTGGAGTTAGCCTCTCAGACAGCATTGTCCAGCACTTTCTACCCGCCCTTGGCTCTACATCCTGCTGAGAACAGACATGTAATTATAGATGGGATCATTTCATAAAATCAGGAAGATGACTATGGTCAACTCTAGGCTCACAAGGTTCCTGTTTGGTAAGCTCTTAGAGAACAACTTATTCAACTTTTAAGATTCTGGTTGGTTGTGCTTGGGGTACATTCTCAGTCTTGAACCCTTTCAGTGTATTGGGAGGAAAGGCAACATCTGTGATCAAGTCTAGGTCATGTGTCCAGGAGAATACTTGAGATTATGAATAGCCAGGTTCTGATTCTAGGAAAAGAATGAGCTTGGGAAGATGTACTTTACAGGCAAAATAATAGGCCCACAATCTCTATTGCAATGGGGTTTGCCTTGTAGCATCTAATTAAGTGAAAATTTGGGGGCAAAGGATCTTTTTCATCAACTGCCTCAACACTGGCATATCCTGCTTTTTCAGCAGGTTGCCAGAGTTTGAAGCTGTCCGACAGCCGCCTTGTTCTTTCAAGCCTCCACTCATGCACTCACTCTCCTAGGTTCTCTCAATTGAGTGTTTTAAAACACTCAAGGCATTTACTTTCTATAGTTCCTCTCCTAGCCAATGTCTGCTAGTAGCTCCAGCCTTCCTGTCGCCATGGCCAGTAGCTGTTCCTTTAGAGTTCTTCAGATATTATCCTCATCATGCAATGAGGTCACCAAGTCCTGCTGAGTCAGGTTGGGCCAGAACCCAAGTATAGTCTTAGGATGCAGGGCCTTCTCTGCCTCCTTGTGGGGGAGAGCATTTGAGCAACACTGTCCTCATGGCAAGCTTCAAGAATTTCTTCCTCAGGCCAGGTGGTTGTGGTGTGCATCTTTAATTCTAGCATTTGGGAGGCAGAAACAGAGGGATCTTTGTGAGATGAGACCAGCCTGGTCTACAAGAACAGGACAGCCAAGGCTGTTACACAGAGAAACCCTGTCTCAAAAAAAAGACCAAACAAACAAAAAGAATTCCTCTTTCTACCTCCTATATCCTGAAATGGTTTATTCTAAATACAGCTTAGAGTCATTAGGCCAATACAGCTCATGTCATCTGAGTTGAAAGGGAATGAGTGAGCCCTTGACTCTAATGTTTGAACATCTCTAGTGTCCTACAAGTGGCTTCTTGAGTTTGGCCATGCTTAAGTCTTCGTTATTGGATGACTCTTCATGTTGGCAGGCAGCTTTCCTTTCAATTCTTCTCTTTAGTCAGAGGCCACGAGAGCAAAATGAATGTTCCCTATGTTACAGTTCTGAAAGTCCCAGGGCAGCTTCTACAGCATGATCTAAATGTGTGACTTCTGATTATCTGTAAAGTTGATACTGAGAAGCCATGAGCTCCCAGTCACTGCAGATGAACCACTTATCCATGTGTGGTCATGGTCAGGGCCTATGGCCTGGGACTATGCATAAGATTTCAGAGATTATAGCATTGCACACTCTTGTCTCTCCTGATCCAAAACTGGTTGCTTCATTGCCTCAGAGGAAGTGCCTATTTCCTGGACATTGAGCCCATCACCTATATAATGTCACCCTGGGCCTTCTACCTGCAGAATGTGGGAATGGGTGACCGGTTTGCTGTAATCAGGTTGGAAAATGCAGATGTAACAGGGCTCTTCTTCCAAGCAATGGAGAGAACCACTCTAAGACTGCATGAGGGATGCAGGATCCTGACCATTGCTGTGGGAAAAGGTCGTGGAGCAACAAAGACAAAAGAAAGAATTGCCACTCTATCCTACCTTTATTTCCCTCCTCATTTTCTCTTTCCCTCTTTCCTGACATTCTCTGTATGCTGGGCCCACAGAACCCCACAGTACTTCAAATACACTCTGAAGTCAAACATAGTCCTGGCCCCCCAAGAACCTTATGTCCTCAAAGGAGAAAAGGGCAATTATTTATAATCCTTTATCACTTGGCCATGTAAACATAAGAATCAGGAAAAGACACAGGATTGGGAAAGAGGCAGGCTTGTTCTCAGAGAATTCTCCCATAATAAGATAGTCTTGGGTGGCGATCATATAGGCTATTCATCTCTTCTTTCCCATTTCTTTTTCTTTTGCAAAGCCAAGCTTTCTTGTCCCCTTGTCTCATTTATAACACGTTGCTTTCTTCTAGCTCACTGGGACAGTGGTATGATGGTGGCCTTAATTAAGCTTGGAATTAAGAGTTTGCCTTACCTACTCTGGACTCACCATGCTCCAAAGTAGAACCCCATTTTAGTTTTCCCCATTCCTATGAAAACATCATATCTGTATCATTTATGTCCTTGTGTCTACCCTTAAGTTCCAAAAGGGTGGATCCTAGAACCTTCTGGAATGTTGACTATGGCATAGCTTTTTCTTAGAAAGGTAAACCATGATGACAAACTATCTTGTGGCTCAAGAATCTCCTGAGGTAGCAAAGTGTGCTTTGATCTAGATGCATGGGTGGAGACTAACAACACAGGAGGGCTGGGCAGCGAGAATGCTGGTGACCTGCAGCCATTTAGCTTGTGTGAGCTCCAACCTTCTCGTTTGTAGACGGTAGGGTAATGCTTACCTTAGAAGGCCCACAGAACTCTCTCTTCACTTTCTTGAGCTTACCATGCCTTCTGCTTCAGTTTCTTATCTGCCCTTCCTGGGATAACCTCCCATTCTTCCAGTCTCGGCTTAGATAATGTGCTCCTTGGCAAGCCTGTGGCCCTCTGGTCAAGTTAGTTTTCTAAGTTCTCATTTACTACACTGCCTCTGCCCATGACTTGGCACCAGCCTCCCTCTGAACTGTCTGGTCTGTGCCCTTTCTCTGCACTTTGGGAAACTGCAAACTCCATAAAAAATGGAGACTATGATTTGCAAAACATCAAAACCTATTTTTGCCCTTCCTTATTCCTTTTAATCCTAGCATTTTTTTAAAACAAGGCATATTAAGGAAGGAATTCATGACTGAAATTCTAAATAAAATGGGCAAATCTTACCCAGTACCTATTATCTGGCATTGCAGGAATTCAACCTACTAAATTGCTGGCTCCATACTAGTACTGTGTTAGCCTCTGGGAAGTGATCTGCTTTGGTAGATCACCTAGTAGAAATTAAGTAATGTGCTCTCTCAATTGTCACTAATACCCAGTGCTTTTCAATTTCATGCGACTCACAACTGGCTTTGTGTCTGTGATACTAACTGAATTAAGAGAATGTATTTTCTTAGAGGATTTCCAAAAGCATTAGCAATCCCTGGTTTGTTTGACACATACAGCTGTAAATATTTTAAAAGCTCAGCCACATCCAAATTCATTATTACAATGGCAACCTAGGCATGCTATTCAGAATAACAGTGATCACTTGTAGCTATTATATTTACTTTGAATGTTGTCACTTCTAAAGTGACATAAGAGTTGGTAGAGGAAGCTCCAGGGTTGATGGCCAATGGGCCAACCTCCTGATTTGTACTAACATTGCTATCTTGAGCAAGTAATTTCATTCCTTTGTGTCCCAGTTCCCATTTTAAAAGATGCAACCAGAGCATTTGCATTATAGGATTAATGTATGAGTTAAATGAGATATACCTGTAAGGATTTATAGCAATGCTTAGCACCTAGTAGAAATGCTCTATAAATGTTAGCTATTATTATTTGTCGAAGGTAAATCAAATATAAGAAGAGTGTTTGGATAAGATTGAATTTAAATTTCCTGCCAGCTGAGAGGTTCTACATTTTTATATTACTCTGATCCTTCAGCATTTCTGTTCAGTAGGGAGGGGGCAGCATTATCCGCATTTTACAAACAGTGGAATTGAGCCACAGAGAAGCAAAATATATAGTGCTCAAGTGGCAGCCGAAAACTCAGACTGACTTTGCAGGCGTAAGCACCAAAGCACTTTCCAGGTGGCTGAGAGACTGAGAAGTTAAAAGTGAGATGAGCTGGCTCTTAGAGCCTGTGGGCGCAGACCTCCTTAGCCCCTTTCCTGGGAGCTTCTCCAGGTATAGGAACAAGGTCACTCCTGTCTCCATACCTGATATAATTTCAGATTATGTCTTCCTGCCTGTTTTCCTTGCTAACTTTCCAAAAAGTGTTTGAGTTGGTATGTGAGTTGATGTCTCCTTTTTTACATAACCTCCTCTTTAGATAGGCACTCCTTCCATTCTGTTGTGCTGGGTATACCCAGTCCTTACTCAGCTGTCAACTGAGATTTTAGAGAATTCATCGAGGCCCTTAAACCACTTGAGATACTCGCAACTAAAACTCTTCCAAAACATTTTGTCCTCAAAGGCACCCGCATCGTCCCACGCCATGCTTTACTACTGCAGCCTCAGGCAAAGGATCCGCAAAAAGTCCTCATTCTCCCTTTGTCATCATGACTGAGCTCATCAGAGGGAAGTCTGCTTTCATCAGGACCCTGGCTGTTTGACAGTGTAGAAAAGCCTCCAAGAGTTTGTTTGCAGGTGCCAGATTGCTCAAGAGGACCAAAGACACGTTGCTGTTCTGTCCACTAGGGGGCTACTTGGAGAAGGCTGGAAAAAGCAGCTTAAAAATATGCTGCTGAAATTTCAGTAAGAGGGGAAAAGAGAGAGCTTGCGAAAGACAGCAGAACGGTCCCAGGCTTCCTCATCTCGTTCACGTCAGAGGCAGGAACCGACCGACTGTGCTAAGGCTGTGGGCTCAGCACGCAGAGACAGAGCTGGAGCAGCCTCAGACTGGGAAAGAAGACGGGGGTCTTCCCTGACCCAAGCAAGGAATTAACACTAGTGGAGTAAAGCCATCTGACTTTTTGATCTTATTTGGTTGCCTCTTCTCTCCTTCCACCGGTAGACCTACCAGTTGGGTTGTATTTCTTTCCTGAAGCCTTTTCTCTCTCTCTCTCTCTCTCAAAAAAAGAGGAAGGGAAGAGAGGGGAGAGAGAGGTGGGCGCTCTAAGTGAGCGCATCAGCTGGCTCCAGCCCGAACAGACAAGAATTCTCTCTGCCCAGGAAGCTCCTTTCGCTCTCCGGCTACCCAGCTCCCCACCCCCCAACCTGGGTAAGTCCAAAGCACTGCGCTCCTCCTCGGGCTCCTAGATAGCGAGATTTCAGAACCACGGAGAGCGACCAGCTGCATTTCTGTTCTGTGTCTGTTCTTGCAAGGCGGTTGGCAGTAAGGTTACATCTCTTTCGGCTGTAAAGCTGGGTTGTTCTGCATATGGGGGGAAAAGGGAGAAAGGCGCAAAACTGTGTCTGCCGAATTAGAAGGGGGATGTGGACCTTGGCCTTGGGAGTGAGCCTGAGCAAATGTACGTGTGTGCACTGTTGCATAAGACAGGTGAGGTCGGGAGCTAGCAGGCTTGTAATTGTGTTAGTCTCCGTGTGAGCCTGTCCTTTTTATATGCAGACGAGAGGGAGGATTTGGGGAAATGACTCGCGGATCTTCCTTAATTAACTCTTTCCTAACCAGTTGCAGGTGGTGGGAAAGTGTTACAGAGCTAGCCTCGGGGTGGGGAGAAGGTAGGAGTGGAGGCAGAGTTAAAAGTTGTGCTCCTGGGAGGAAGCTTGGAGACACGTTGATATCTTAAAATGTCGTTTCGTCCCAGAATTACCTGGGTTCTTGCTGCGGTGAGAGCCTAACCTGACCTTTGCTTCCTTTTCTAGTGTGGATTCATGGTGGGCAGGTGCAACAGGTTAGCCCCAGTCTGGGGGTAATTTGGGACTGAGGTCACCAATTTCATGCTTCTAGAAAAATGCTCAGCCCGGCAGGGGCTGGCTGGTGTGGATTATGCTATTTTTGCAAGCAGGCAGGAGGTACCATCCACTTGTCTGTCATCCTTGGTTGGAAAGAGGAAAAAAGTCTGCTCTCCCCTATTTTCTGAGGGATTTGTCAATGAAACACAACACAGGGGAAAGGCTCTATCTCCACTCATCTAGAGAGCAGGAGCAAACATAGACTGGCCCAAAAGTGGAGTCTCTCCTCCAGCTCCCACTCAGGGCCTCCGCAGCTGGGAACTTGCCATTACTATGTTCTATTGCCTTTCATTCATTCTCTTCCCACCCCCCAGTCTTCCCCTTTCTCTGCTTCTTTGCCTGTCTCTCCTTCTTCCTCCCATTCTCCCCACTCCACCCCTCTCTCTCATATTCTATCTATCTATCTATCTATCTATCTATCTATCTATCTATCTATCT
>LOEQ01002494.1:11747-26219 GCA_001685075.1 Bramus lutescens
AAGATCCATACCAATGCAAATCTCTATAGCATATCCCCCTTTAAATATAAACAAGCATTTATAAACAATATTTGGGAATTTGGGCGTAGTTCTCTAGACTACTTTCTGCTGATTGGGGGCACTGTTAATCAGGTATTTCATGGTGTATCTTGTGTGCTAGGTTCATCTCAGTCAGCAGTTAGGTGAAGTAATTTTGAGGGGTGTTGACAGTGACCTTTCAGGGGGTTTTGGTCTATCAAACCATATTAGTCTGGAAGCAATCTATAGGTTCTCATCCTTTGTGGAAACAAAGGAAGAACCTCGTTTCCAAAGCAACATATCCATAGACTCAAATTTTGAAGTCAAGAAACCTTTAAAACATATATGTTGGTTTATCTTAGCAATCCCCAGAATCAAATGTCTCTCTGCAGCCAAGAAATTCAAAGAAAACACAATAGTATACATAATCCAGACTCTCTTGGCATATTCCATCTTTACGTGGCTTAATTTTCTTTATTCCTTTTAATCTATGACTGTCTGTACTCTATCTCTTCAAATACTTCACCTTTTTAAAAAAAGCATTTACTTCTTTTTGTAACTGTTTTTAGTCTTTTTCTTCTCTCTTCTAAACCTATGCACATTTATCTAACACTGTGACTCATTTAGAGGTCTTTTATGTCTGAATCTGTCCTATTGTGTATCTGAAATTCTTTACTGTCTTGAAGAGCTTTTAAAATGGTGAGCAGCTTGGTTGCAGCTGCTCTGGATGCTGGTGCTGCCTCTCTCTCCTTTCAAAATAGTAGAGGTGCCATTACTGCCAGCTCTGGGACTGCCAGGTAGGAGCCATGCTCAGCACTTTAACTCTGAGAATGAACATACAGCATATAAACCCCTTCTTATCTGAGTAATAGCCAGATATGCCCTGTAGCACACTGTGTAGTCTGAAAATATCTCTGTGTATGGTGGCAGGAATCCGTCATGCTCTTGGTTTGTGCACACCTAGTAGATCTGATCCCACTGCCTGCCCAGGTGCAGAGCACTGAGCCATGGGCATGGTCTTAGCTACTTTCCTCCTGACTGCAAGTGGGCACACAAACACCCAGGCCTACAAATGCCGTTCAAATGCTCCACAGCCAGAGTTCGCACTGGCAGCACGGCCCAGGAAGCTGCCTTTTAAAAATGGTATGGCTTTTTTCCTGCTACTATTGAATCAGGAAAACCTCTCTTAAAGGAGCTACAGCACACCACCAGCAAACAGCAAGAAGCTGTGTTAAACTTTGTCTCAGGTTTTTAAGTGGATTTTAGTTTGCCACATTGGTGCCAATTTGTAGCAAAGAGAGCTGCTAGTTAGTTCCTGGTTGCTTAACCCCAAAATAATCACACCCAAAACTGTATTAATTAAATCACTGCTTGGCCCATTAGCTCTAGCTTCTTGTTGGATAACTCTTATATATTAATTTAATCCATTTCTATTAATCTTCGTATTGCCACGTGGCTGTGGCTTACTGGCTAAAGTTCCATCTGGTTCCAGCGGTGCTACATGGCTTTTTTCTCATTTCACCTTCTTTCTCCCAGCATTCTGTTTAGTTTTCCCCACCTAGCTCTGTTCCCCTATACCTCTGCTATAGGCCCAAAGAAGTTCTTTTATTTATCAATGATAATCACATCATACAGAGGGAAATCCCACATTAGCAACTTAAAGGGCATAGAGACATAATTTTTCATTCATTAGCTTATACTGGGTTTTTTATTTAGTAATACTGCCTAGTTTTAATCTTTTGTGATATAATTGTGTAAAATTATTGTATGGTAAATTTGTTTAGTTGTCTTAATTTCTATCACCAGTAGACTGCGTTTCCCCACTGAACATTGATATCTGCATAGTGAATTGAGATGTCCTATTCCTCCTTGGTTTTGGCTTCTGTAAACAGTTGTTCAGTATTCATTCTGTGACTTGCCTGGATGCGACAGTGTCTTGATAAGGTTGTTCTAGGAGAATTTGATGATATGCTAATATTCAGTACACAGAGAAGACATTGATGTGTCAATCAAGAAAGACTAAAATTTTAACTATAAAGGCAAATCTGCCCAAGGATATAAGAGAAAAGAAGCATTTTTAGATTCTAATTTTGCTCCTGCTTTGTCCCTTGCATAGAAACAAAATACATCTGAGTCCTATCAGCATAAGTTTCAACTTGTTCTCCACTGGTAAGAAGTTCATAGCATTTGCTCTGCGATTTTGCTGGCGTATTCTCCCCATTGCAGGCCAGGACAGCCTTTAAATTCCAAAAGCAGCAGCAGCAACAACAACACAAACCAAAGGCTCATAAAAACTTCTGTAAATTGCAACAGCAGCTTCCCCACTCAACAGTTTGAGAGTTCCTTCTTCCAGTCTCTCCACTTGCAAGCTCCTGTGGGACAATGTGACCTTTGGAAAAACATACAAATTATGGTTTTAATTAGCAATATTATTCACACTCCAGAAATATGGGAATTCTAATGCATGGGCAATTAACTTGTCAATTTGTGCCCAATCTTATCTTGCTAATGTGCAGTGATTGGTGTGAAAAAGAAAAGAGCCTAGGCAAATAGAAAATATGACCTATAATTTATAATTATACACATGCATTGGTTTGCATTGAAATTGTATTTTGAAATATTGTGTAGCTTTTAACACTTTGAACTAGGTTTTTGGCCAAAAGCCATATTTTATTTCGTTATTTCCTTTTGGAGGTTCCTTTTTTCTGTTTATATGGCTTAATTTGTATCTCTAGTCAGAATGCCCATCTGTTCTTTATGGGTTCTGGGAATAAAGTGCAGATTGTACATTATTCTTTTTTCATAGAGAATGAAGCACAATACAGTTAAAACACATCTGCATATTTATGAGGCAAATAAAAATAATACAACCATTAAAAGTTTCAGGAGCTTACAGGTTTACAATGACAAAAATTGGTTTGCTTTTTTCAGGTTATCTTTCTTTCAATGTTTTTCTCTGATAGTGCAGTTATATGAACATTAAACATATTTGAAGACATTCAGATTATGTCAATTTCAAAAAGTATCCAACTTAAAAGGAACTAATTTTGTCCCTCTTTCTCCTGGATTGTTTTATATTTGCCAACAGCTGGAAGAGTTCCCAACTGTGACTTTTCATGCCCACAAATATGTTATGAGAGTTTATTTAATTTACATACAAAGCTCATGGGAGCTCATCTTTGCCACTAGGAAAGACTACACACTTTTTGAGTCTTTAACTCAGGTTGGTCAAATTCCGTCCATCATATCTATCATGGCTGAAGGAATAAATCTGGCAAGAAATACATACTTGGTGCATTCCTGGAAGTATAATATTTCATTGGTCCTTGTCTTTCTACTAAGGAAAAAGGCATATAGAATGATTTTAGAAAAAGACACAAATCTCTAAAATGTGCTCTGTCCATGTCTTCTCTCAGAGAAAGATATTTTGCTGATAAAAATTATTTCTTAGGGACACCCCGCCCTGCTCCAAAAATGTTCAGAGTTTAATAGTGTTTGATAAAACCACAATATTAAGTTTTGAATGTATTTAAGAACCAGCTCTATTATATTATAGCTGCTTGTTGACTCTGTTACTTGTAAGTCTGATAGACAACCATTTCTGACAGGGTTTAGCATTTATAAAATGCTGTTGAACAGCCTTAAGGATAGAATGAATACCATATGTTACAAAAATGTAATCCAAGGTCTGCCACATCTGCTCCTCCACCGTGCTGCTGAGACATGCCCGGAGAGCCTGCCCTTAGCTGCTGTGTGTTGTCAAGATTCCCTCCCCGTTCACACTTGCAGAGTCTATTCCCCTTCACAGTGTGCTGGAGGGCAATGCTTTGGCTTGCGCCTTTCCGATGACTCAGACAAAGTAGCACTTAACAGGCCTGGCATGTCAGTAAGACACTGGTAGCATATAAGAACATCTCCGAGACTATGTTACTCCAGAAACACAAGCTGATTTAAATGTATATGAGGGCAAATCTGCATAGTTGGGATTTAAATCATAAACCAATAGTTTAATCACACTTTCAATAAGTTAAGTTCTTACATAGTAACTATATGATCCCATGTTATTTTTAATGCATGTTAAATAATAAGCAAAATATTTATACTAGGCATCTTTACTCATTATGACTGGAAATATTCATATGAATAGAAGATAATTTTTGAACTTAAAGTGATATTTTTACTTGAATACTTGAAAGCTATTATAAAGAATCCCATGAATTTTACATTAAACAGTTTCCAATCCATCAATTAGCTGCTTGTTACTTCATTTCAGTTTGAATTTGATTGAATTTATGTAGATACTGTATTTCTATTCATCATCTTTTTTCTTTGGCTCATATGATCTTCATTTAGGCTGCCTTCAAGTTGGTAGTGGTTGACGACCTTCAAAATGCAAGATGGCGACTATGAAGTAGTAGACTGAGCACAGTCTTTGACATCTGGTAGACCTGAACCTGAACTTCAGCAAGACTCCTTACTTCCATTTTGGTCTTAAGGAAGTCAGTCTCCCAGAGACCCGAGTTCCTTACTATAACACGGAATCAGGAGCAGGTATTTTGCACTATTTTTGGGCAGATTCTACATAACACATTTGTGTCATGGAGGGACCACTCACATAATGCCTGGTTCTCTTTGGCTGATATTATTTATCAATATTGGAAGAAAATTGGCTTTGAGGTTGAAAACAGTTAGTCATAGTCTATAAGAGATTGGATGCTGTCTTGTTTCCAGGGTAACCAATCATCCTGTAAGCCTGGAATGAGGATGAGAAGATGTAGTGGGTTTTCTTTTGGTCCACCAACCAGATCCCAAATCATGACACAGAGACTTAGTTATTAGTTATGAGTACTTGGGCTTAGTTTAGGCTTGTTCCCTTAGTTCTTATAACATATTAACCTGTTTCTCTTCATCTACATTTTGCCTTGGGGCTTTTTACTTTTTATTCTGTATGACCTACATCATTTCTGTCTATCTGTCTGAATGGCCCAGGGTATCTCCCCTTCTCTCTCCCTTGTTCTCTCTTGAGTCTCATCTCTCCTCCTACTTATACTCTCTGCCTGACATTCCTGCCTCTCCCTCCTCTGCCTAGCTATTGGCCGTTCAGCTTTTTATTAAACCAATCAGGTGCCTTAGGCAGGCAAAGCAACACATCTTTACATTGTTAAACAAATGCAGCATAAACAGATATAATACATATTTGACTAGTTAAGGTAATATTCCACAATATGAGGAGGTTCCCAGGATGTGGACCTTTGATACTAAAGTTGAGGAAGTACTGAAAATTCTAGGAAGAGTTGATCACCTGAGATGTTTTACTATGTACTATTGAGGATAGGGGTCAATGTTTTTGAAGAGACACTATGCTTATAAACCAAAATCAAAGGTTTGAAATGATGAAGGGCCATTCACAATAAGTATTAGGATAACCAGGTTTTACTATGTTTTATGTATTGAAGAAAGAAAGTACCTGTCTCCTGGGAAAAGGGTCTTTGTATTTTTATTTTTATTCTTCTCTCATACAGTACATCCCAACTACAGATCTCCTCCTCTTCCTCCCAGATCCACTGCTTCTCCATTTCCCTTCAGAAAAGAGCATGCATCCCAGGGATAGCAACTGAACATGTCATAACAACATACAACAAAGGAAGGCACAAGCCTCATATCAGGCTTGGGCGAGGCAACCCAATAGGAGGAAAAGGGTCCCAAGAGAAGGTGAAAGAGTCAGAGACCCCCGCCCCACACGCCCATTAGGAGTCCCACAAAACACCAAGCTAAACAATTGTAACATATATGTGGAGGACCTAGGGCAGACCTATGTGATTGCCTCTTCGTCTCAATAATACCCTATGAACCCTGCTTAGTTGAGTCTGTGGACCATATTCTCCTTGTGTTCTTGATCCCTTTGGCTCCTATAATTCTTTCTACCCCTGTTCATCGCGGCTCCCCTCCCCCTCCTGCCCAACTCCAAGGGGAGAGACCCAATGGAGATCCCCAACCTGAACTCTCCCTGCCTTAGGTTTGCCTGAGGGGCCCTGCATCTGCTCCCTTCAGCGACTGGAGAAAGGTTTTCTGATAATGAATGGGCAGAACACCAATAGGAATCTTTTTACTGATTTGTTTTTTTCTACCCTGGGTCTCAGGGCTATCCAGCCTGAGCTATCCCTTGAGATCCTGGTCATTCCAAGCAGTGTTAGGCATGGGCTCCAGAAAGGCTGAATCTTAACAGAGGTATCTAGCCTGGAAAATGGACCCTGCCGGGAATGAATGGTAGCTGCAAACTGTAACCCAGCTACCTAACAGAGATCATTGCTTCACACAGAGTGTGAATTATATTGCTTCATGACCTCTGATTTGGGTTTAATTCTTTAGGCTTCACTGATGTTTGAAGGGAGAATGGTTTTGGAACTCCGGGAGCTGGATGGAGTTACAGAGAGCTGTGAGCCACCCATCATGGATCTCTGGAAGAGCAGCAAGTGAATCACCTCTCCAGTCCCAAGTTTTATTATTTTAGATATGAACGTTCTTTTCTCTAACCTGAAGGTTGATTTATGTATACTTGGGAGCTTGGAATTAATAGTGACATTTGCATCTCAATGCTCCCTATATATACAGATTTGCAAGTCCCAGGCTATGCGAGCTTCTTGATGGCATGGTCGTTTAAAAGACTAAGTAAGTTCTTTTTCAATTACTTTTAGCAGTAACAAGCTTCTGCTGTTTTCTTGGCTGAATCTTATTAACATACAGTTTTCTGTCTCAAATTACTTTGCTTCATTGTTGATGCTACACACATCTGGTATAAATGAGGTCAGGTTGCCTGGTTTGTCCTGTGAATAGCCTTGAGCATGCTGTTTTAGTCTAATGTTTGTGTGCATGTTTGTAGAAAACAGCGACAATTTGGTGAATAGCTTTGACTCTAGTTTAACCTCACATAAAATCATTATCTTAATTAAAAAGAATCTGGATTTAGAATGTATTCCTCTATCCATTGTGTGTCTTTGTGGGTATTCAACCACATGTAAAGTTCTTAGGCTTCTGTATTGTCTCTGAACCAATGGATCTTGACTGGACTATTTCTTAGAATTACTAGGATAAAAGTGCAAGGTGAGGGTGGAGGATTTAAGAAGTTCTTGTGCCTATGGCCTATTTCAGGTCAAATAAATATGTATTTTTTTGGGGGTGGATCTTTGTATTTGAATTCTTTTAAAAGATACATTGACCTCAGAAGAGAAGAGAAGAGAAGAGAAGAGAAGAGAAGAGAAGAGAAGAGAATTCTGAAACAAGCTTTCTCTGTGCAGCCCTAGCTGCCCCAGAGCTCTCTCTGTAGACCAGGCTGGCCTTGAACTCAGAGATTTGCCTGCCTCTGCTTCCAGAGTGCTGCGATTAAAGGCATGTGCCACCACCAGCTGGCTGATACCTTGTAATTTTAATGTGATCTTCTCAATAGCTTTAACGTTGGCAATGGGTTAAAACAAATGAGGATGGCAAATAGTTTCCAGTTATCAGGCTACGTATAGCAGCTCCACTATAATTAGATTGTCAGAGGAGTATACGTTCTGTTTTGAAGGCCTTCTCCCCTCATTCTCTGGGGAGCCCTCAAAGTCTCGTGTCTCAAGGGAGAAGTGGGAGGCATGTGCACAGTGTAATCAATGCATTCCTTCCTGATGCGGGTGCTGGATGCAGGTCAACGCAAGGGCCAGCATCTGGAGACAGGGTGCTGTAACTGTCTCCTCTCCCTGGCAGCCCCATTAAGCCTGTGTTGGAATTCAGGATGGAGCCTGGGAAGTAAGTTTTCCTTTTTTGAGTTCTAAATGTCCACTATGGAGGAATCTCAGGTGAATGAATTTCAGGGATGCATTCACTAAGAGGGAAGGAAGGAAAGGGGGTTGTGTACACATATAGAAAGTAATGACAGAAGGGGCCTTTTTGCCTTATCCACCCCTAAATTACCACCACCAACTAACAACTGAGCAACTAATTGTGATAATCATTAGATTAGAAGACAGCTAAAGTATTTTAAGATTGAGTGTAAAAGACTGAAATTTAGTTCGTAACTTACCCTAGTCTATGACCACAACAAAGAAAGCAAATGGAAATATCCTCGCATGACCACATGGCTATCTAGCTCATCTCTTGAGCCTCTACATCAAGGAAATAAGAGCAAATCATCCGCTGGCCCCAGAGGGTGACTCTGTTTTCTATGGTCTAGGGACGATGGTGGTAGGAAAAGTAATAGTGGAAGGAGGGGATATGGGGGTCAACTGAAAGCAGATTCTAAAAATACTTGAGGATAGCAATATTGGGTCTTTTAGTATAGTGAAAGCTACCTTTGGGGCAATATTCCCAAGAGGCTGGTTTGTTGGATCTAATGATTTTTCCTTTAAATTTATAAATGTGCATGTACACACACACACACACACACACATACATAGTGTGTGTGTGTGTGTGTGCCTATCATATACCAGGGGCTGGATGACGGAGATAAAGAAAATTAAGACTCCATGCTCAAAGTTCTTCTTTTTGAGACCTTTGGTTTCTTTATTCACATATTATTTTCACTTGATAAATTTTAATATTGCTTAAAGATTTTTTGAAGGATTTCATACATGAGGCAAGGAACTATATTATCAGAAAGAGATTTTACTGTGTGTGTGTGTGTGTGTGTGCACGCATGTGAATGTATATATGTGGGTATGCATATACATAGAGGCCAGAGGTTGATGTTAAATGTCTTCCTCAATCTCTCTCCACCTTTTGTTCAGACTTTTGTCTTTTGTTTTTTCTGGTTGTGTGTTTTGATGACACAGCCTCTCTCTGAACCCGACCCTAATGAAATTGATGACATTGACTGAGAGGCCAGTTGTAGGAATCTATCCGTCTCTGCCCCCCTCGTGTTGAGATTACAGGGATGTGTCACCACAGCAACAGAAAAGGTTTCTGCACAGAAGTGCAGAGTAATGAATTTGAAGGCATTGACGTTTTTGAGACAGGGTCTCGTGTATCGTAGGCTGGCCTACTCAGCTGAACCTCTGCAGGCCTTTCCATGTTGTCCAGCATCTATTTGCATATAAGGCTGGTCCATCCAGTGTCAGATCTGGCACCTCAACTGCAAATGAAAACCCAGGCTTTGCAAACAAATTCCAAACTCTAACTCCTCCCAAAAAACTTGGTTCTTGATCATCTAGACCAAGTCTTCCTGCGTATCTCTCTGTCCGACTTGGGCAATTCCAGTGCGCACTGTCTCTCAAGAGTTTGTGCTTACCTGCACATGTTGTCGTTGCTATGTGTCTGTCCTCCCCAAACGGTTGACAGGGGCTGCCATGTTTCCCTTTATATACTTCAGGAGCCAGTTTCATGGAGGTTTGTCAAACAGACCCAATGTCCTGGGGATATTTTCAAGATGGTTACTATTTGCTGCCTTGCATTTCAATTATACACATATACATCTTTATTCTTTTACAATATTGTACGGGCCTTGACATTTGGGAAATTGTCTTCTTCAGTATGATTGCTACAGAGTATCAAGTCTGTATCCTGCATATAAAACTTATAGGACTTTACCAAACGTTGCTGAAATAATATTTGCCTTTGCAGAGCAGAATGTTTATGCCTTATGAGGCTCCCCTATGAGGAATAACTCATTCAGTCTCATAATGAACCTTTATAGGAAGTCCCCACTTCGCAGTGGTGTTTTAATATCAGTGAGGGGAGCACAAGGAGGCATTAAGAACTCAAATCAGAGTTCTCAGAGTTTAGATGCCTCCATATTTTCTTTTATGTTCTCCTGTCTCTGAGATGAAATGCAGTATCATTTTATCCAGGTGAGCATGCAGAGTGGAGAACACGTGACTGGAGGGGCCAGATCACTGTCGTATACCATAACTCTCTTGGGATTCTTTTAAGCCTTCTCATAGGACAAGATGGCACTGTTAAGAAGGGATGGGAGGTACCGGACCTGTGGTCTGATAGGAAGAGACATTTTGGAAGATAGCATGTAATGAGACAAATGTTGTACTAAATTTATTTTTAATGTTTGTCATTTGAGAAAGCATCAGCGCTTAGGTTTATCAGAAAGTGCTTAATTTTAAGGCAAAACCATGAATTACAACTGCACCATTTCCAGTTGATTCTGCAGTTAGTATAACTCTGGATACAGTAATAGAAATGAGTACAGGGGTGCTGTAGGCAACACTGCAAATCCCTGAGGCTTAAAAAAAGTTTCAATTTCTTTTAAAACACCACTTTTTTTAGAAAAATGATTTATAATGTAGCAAAGGCCAACTGATTTTTTTCTTTTTTCAAAATAACCTCTCACAATAACATACCTAAGAGGGCCTCTCATTTAGCTCCTGGATATAACATGAAAGCTACTTTTTTCTCATCTTATTGGAAATATTTATGGACAGATTTATTATGGTGCAAATATAGAGCTAACCACCATTTCCTAATATTTCACCAGGAGACAGATATTTCCTGGTTCCTCCTGCAATTCTTACATGTGAATTTTTCATGTTAAACAATGCTCTGTCGGATAACAAAGCTAAAGAG
Organism: Bramus lutescens; assembly: GCA_001685075.1. Lineage (NCBI taxonomy): Eukaryota > Metazoa > Chordata > Mammalia > Rodentia > Cricetidae > Bramus > Bramus lutescens. The sequence continues at coordinate 22,311 of LOEQ01002494.1, forward strand.
AACGTCTACAGTGAGGAAAACCTTGTGTGCCTATGTTTTTTTCTCTATTGCTTTTGAGCCAGCCCTATGTAGCAGGTTATGAGCAAGGCCAGTAATTCTGGGTCACTTACTCTTTCATTGCTTCTTTGTTCTACTGGACGCAGAAGGTTTGGGGAGTACACCGAGGGCTTGCTGGCCTCCTTTTGAGGGCCTCCCTATCCATTCTGCATTTCTCCTTGTCTCTCCTTTAGCTCCACTAGAGAGTTCATTTCACCAGTCAGGGAAACTTCTGTTTCAGCTCTTTCCCCTGCATTTCTCCTACTCTTGACGCCATGCCTTCATCCTTACAGCCTGAAGCCACTACTGAGTCTGTATACAGGATTTTTATTGGACCTTTGTTTTCTTACAGTAACCTGTATCTCTATTTACCCTTGAGTTTTCTCCTAAGGACACAAACCTTTTCCAATCTGTCTGTGCTGTTGATTCCCCCTAGTACCTGACTTTAGGGAGGTTTAGAATCCTATGAATGGGGGAAAAGAATAACGATTTAGACAATGGCAAATAACATATCTTATTATCAGGGAGACACCTTCTTCTGTTTTTCCCCTTGGCAGTACACTTGGTGCTCCTTATGTCCTGGCTTGGTGGAATTTCCAAACTAAAAATACTTTGGAGACAACAATAATTCCCTCCCTAAACTATGTCTCTCGGTAACTAATGCCTTTTTTTATACAGATTTTTTTATTGTGGCAAGTGGTTTGATTTTCAATGACAAGATATTAAAGGTAGCCTAATATTAGAAAAGGCATAAATGCCATAGCCATTATTTATTTACCAAAGATAGTTTAATAATACTTATTAAATATACTAATGAAGAATGACACACAAATAATATTTTCAAAAGCTAAGTCATACCATACTCCAAATTAAATGCTGTTTATGCGTCTCCATATTTTTAATTTTTAATTCAAGTTATTTCAACTCTCTGACCACTCCCCTTGCCTAGGAGCTAAATTCTTAGTGGAAACTGATATGAATGCTTAACAACTGCTACTGATGAACCAAGTCAATGATAAAGAATTCAGAGTAGGAACTCTGAAACAGCAATGGTCACAATCCACCTGACAGTTTGCATGAAGCTTGTTTACGACTCCTGTTGGTATTTTAGCCAAAATACCGCTGTGGTTAAACCCTTGAACATAACTTCATCAGAGTACTGATTTGGTAATCCGTAAAAGGGACACTTTTTTTTTTAAACCAGCATTTGAAATCCTTTAATTTAGGAGTTAATGGGGGAGAGAGAGTAAGAGTCAACACTCAGCTGCAGAAGGAAATGAAGAGCTTTCTTCAGCACTGTGTGCATGAATAGGTGTTTATGAGCATAGTCCTAAGTAGGCAAAGCCGGTATGGCTTGCTATATGACATTTCCCTTAGCAACTTACTTAACGTTTTGAGCCTCATTTTATCACTCATAAAACGACAATGCTGATGAGTTACGTATTTTAAAAGAGAAAACTTTTAAACATTTAGACATAATTTCTGGCAGTAAGGAAGTATGCCTTCTTTTACCATGCTCAGGGGAAGTCCTTAACCAGCATAGACTGAGACAATACCAATTTGATTCCTCCCCTCCTCTGTCATCGTCCTTGTAAATACTGTATACCCTGATGTCCCTGCAGGTACTCTCTGAGCAGGCCCCCTCCCGGAATTACTGTGCTGACCTTGGTGCCCAGCCAGCCCCTCCTGGCTATAAGCTCAGTCATTAAGAACAAAGGCTCTTTCTCACCTGTCCAGGCCCAAGCTGCCACTGCTATTCCTGGCATCAGTCATGGCTTCAGAGAGACTGGAAGTGAAAGAAGGCAGGAGGAAGGACTCCTGTGGGTGCCCGTAGGAACCACTGGAATGTCTGTCCATGTCTTTGCGGCTTTTCTGGTAAGCTGTTTGCCTGTGAGCTTACAATCCACACGGCTCTGGGTGAGAAAAGGTATCCTTTAAAAGCTATGGACTGCTGGCAGAGTCTCCCCCAGTTACTCAAATGTCTCTTTCTGTATAGATTTTTTTCTCTCTCAAGGTTGTAGCAGTTTAAATGAAAAGCTGCAGTTTTGACCTCATTTAAGAGTTCCTTACTCTTGGAGTTTGCTATTTTATGAAGTGTGTGCTCTATGATGAGTTACATCCCCAGCTAGAATTTGATATGTTACCTATAACATAAGATTACATTTAGATTTTGTGAAAGCAAATGCATACGTTCTTTAAGAGATGCACATTTAAGGAGGTAGTAATATTTTGTGTTATGTCCCCTCTGCCCACAGCTATGCAGACAAGGAACTCAAGAACACCTGCCAAACTGTTGTAAAAGTGAGTCATCACAAAGTAGCAAAGCTACCAGTGATTGTTTTATTTCCTATTGCTATATTTTCTAAAATGTTTGCATATTAGTTCCAAAGCAAAGAAACTGTGTATTCATAAGAATGCACACACACACACACACACACACACACACACACACATATAAAACAAAGTTATTTATTGAAGGTACTCAGGGCATTGGTCATCATGAACAAAAGTGTCTTGTAGGCATCAGTTACTGGATCTGCAGTGATTTTTTTGTACCTATTCACAATTCAGTCAGTAGACCAAGGTATTTTCTTCATCACTGACTGCAAACTCATACAGATGCCTTCAACTTAGTTTCTCTGCCAAGAAAGCAGAATGGCTGCATCTATTTTGCTGGATCGTTATAAAGTACAAAAAAGATTATGATGAGAAACATTCTTGAAAAAAACATAGAGAGTATTATTGCCAGGAAGGTATTGATGGCGAGGCAAGCTTGAAGGACAAGTATGCAGCAGCTTTGTAAGAGGAACCAGAGTAGTGATAGCTGAAAGTATGAGCTGGAAGGAAGGAGGCTGTCAGTTGGTTTGCCTTGATGGTGCTAGGTGGATTTATACAAATATTTTTCTTGATTCTTTTAGAATTTCACATCATGTACCCCAACAAGTTCATTTCCCAGTCCTTCCATGTCAGTGCCCCACCCATGTAACTCATTGCCCAAAACAAATTAAAATTTAAAAAACAGAAAAGAGAAGAAAAGAAAAGAAAGAAACAGGTGCAATTTCTGTTATGTGCATCCTCACTGGAGCATGGTCAAACTCTTAGTACCTGCCCATTAAACAGAGCTGAGTCCTTCCCCTCCCGCATTCCCACCAGAAGCCATCAGTTGTGGAGATCTAACTTCAGCACCCTTATCACACGTTTAAAAACATCTCTTCAGTGGCTTCCTGTTTAAGCTGGGGAGGGAGTGTTGGGGTGGGGGTAGGGGTTGTTACAGAAGCCTTCTGTGTCCCCCTTTCTCAACTGTGAGTTTGCAGCCATCGATATCACTGCAAAAGTAGCCTGCTGCTCTTTCCAGTTAGCTGGTGCACAGACCACGGGTTTCCACATGTTTTCTGGTGAGAGTACAGACCACGAACCTGCCTCCCTCACTCCTCCCGCTCCTCCCACCCTCGGTTGCCTTAGGACCATGAACACAGACAAGGCCCTTGGAGACAGCCAGAACCATGGACGTCAGCTTGGCCCTCAGGTGACAGCACAGACCACCCTTATCAATATGACCCCCAAAGGCAGCAAGGCGTATAGACATCAACAAGGCTTCAGGCTGCAGCTCAGACCATAGACATCCGCACGGCCTTCTGCGGTAACACGGCCTCAGACGCCAACACAGCTTCCAGCTACAGTAGAACCACAGACCCAGATATGGCCTTCGGTGGACATCGTCATGGGATCAGATGGCAGTGCAGGCCTCTCACATCAGCCTGGTCCTCCCCACTGCGCCTGTGCGTCTCCAGTTCTACCGCTCCCACTGCTCTGCTTCCCTATCTTCCCTATCTCTCCACCACATTCTTGCTCATAATAGTTGGCTGGGTCCTG
>LOEQ01002494.1:32586-44056 GCA_001685075.1 Bramus lutescens
GCCATGGGGCCTGCTGTTTATTCTCCAGAGGGGCTCAGGTTCACGAGGAGGCCTGTGCTATTGTGACAGTGGAGTGGGTACACCATCTCTCTAGGTCTGTGATCCTAGTAATTCTCTTGCTTTCTTGTTCATCAAAAAGAATGTGTTGTGTACTCCCTTGTATATTCAATTCAACACTATTAACATCTGTGATTGAGAACAAATAAGTAAAAGTGTTGAGGTTACTTCTTATCAAAATTTCCTGCGGTGATTTAGAGTTGACACTCAATGCCCAGCAGCAGTGATGCTTGGGGCAGGCACTGTATCTTCATTCTCTCATCTAGTGAATAATGTTGGGTTTAGTCTAACTTCGTGCATGGCTGTGAGACCTGTACGCTGCTAGGCTGTAGGCATGGACAAGAGGAGGAAACAGACAATGAAGTGTTACTAGGAGAGTAAGGGTGCCAAGGAATGAGGTTTTTTTGTCAGATCTGTTTATCTTTGCCTGCCTTACCTGATTCCCTCAGTAACTGTAAGGGAACTGTTTTTTGTCCTGTTTTATAATAAGGCAATCAAACAAAGGGAGGCTGATTGCCCTGCTCAAGTTCATATAACTGATAAGCTAGGAGAAGTGGATTTAAATATAGGTTGTCTAGGTAGCAAGGCTCCAGTGAGTTCCCGCATCTCTGCCTCCTGATAGGCAGCTTTTTGCTGGGTCCAGGGGCCACTAAAAGCCTCCTCTGTGCCCTTGTAACAGTCCTGAAAGCCTCTCCTGTGCCCTATAGCTGCTCTCAAAGCTCCCACTGTATTCCTATAGCAGCGGGCTGCGTTTTTCTGGTGAAACTCCCCACATCCTGATTTTTTTTTCTTGCAGCAAGGCTTTCCCCATTCAATCCCTCCTTCACTGTAACCTTGTTAGCTCTGAGGGAACACCCCTGGCTGGGCCCCGGCTTTCAGGCTGCCTCTCCCCACCCCTTTCCTTTGCTTCAGTTTAAAGAGTTGTTAGACATTGTCCCTGACTCACTCTTTGCTTTTAGCCCTGTGAGGGGCAAGAAGGACCAAGATTGGGTCCCAAACTCAAGAGCCTTAGAAAGAAGGAGAAGGGGCCTTAGGGGGGTGTAGTGACTCCCCAGCAACCCCTTCTTCTTAGTGACTATTATAAACCAAAGAGAACCTACTGGAAAAATGAAGACCCGCTGGTAAGCCCAGGACTCTGGAGGGAGGTGGGTGAGGCTTTTTGCAGTAGTGATAAAATGCGGGGAGGTGAGGGACAGTGAGAACCAAGGGGCCATCGGACGTAAAGACAGATGAGAAAATATAGCAAGTGAGTAAGCATTTAAGATAGAAAAAGAAGAGGCAGCTATGGGAAGAGGGAGGCAGAAAGCAGAGATAAAAGAAAGCAGAGGCAAGAGTAGTGTAGAAAGTGAGATATGGAGACATTGAGAATGTGTGATTGGAACGGCAGGAGTCAGAAATGTCTTTATCTGCACAATTTCTTAGTGAGATTTCAAAATGGAAATGAAGGCAGTGGTATGCCTGGGATTTGGTTGCTGCCATCAGTCAGATTTTTTTGGGATTTGGTTACCACCATTAGTCAGGTTTTGCAAGTTTAAAACATGAAAATAGTTCCCATCGGAAGGAATTCCTGTTTTGGTCACTTCTTGTTCTCTCCTCTTCAGGAAGATTCCAGTTTTCTTCTTTGCATGCAGTTTTCTGGGACCCTGGGTATCTGCAACTCCTAAGCGGCATCCAAGTAAGAGCCATGGTTTATGGAGTTTGAAGTAGCTCTTGCTACTGGAAGCAGGCAGGGCTGTGATGGCGCCGGGCTGTGGTTGGGTGAAGACTGGTTATGCCTCTAGCAGTCCTTCACACCTTCTGTCCTTGTCCTGCACTGAGGAGTTGTCCTGTACAATGTTGAGCCTGGAAAGGGAGTCCACACTGAGCTCAGTAGGCAGGAAGAACAGCTGTGCCTTTTCTAGGGCCTAGCATGGTGCCTCTTCAGACAGTGAATGGTACATGTTGAGTGAATGCGGGGGTGGATGGATGGGTAGGTGGGTGGATTTCCCCAGAACACGGACGGGTCAGGAGGAGAAGAAGAAAATATTTGATCTACTTTTCTGGGTAGGCCAAAACTTAGGTTTGTATTGAAACATTTTGTTGCTTCTGCCTTTTTTTGGGGAGGGGTGTTGTTGTTGTTGGTGGTGGTAGGTGTGTCTTTGTGTGTGTGTGTGTGTGTGTGCGTGTGTGTGAAGTCTAAAACATCTTTTACCAGAAAGTCTTATCAATGCAGGAGGGGGAATTGCAGTTATAAAAACTCATCTTTGATGGTGATGGTTCCCCAAGAACTTCACTTGTCTGGGAGCCCTGTTGAGCTGTCTCAAGGCTGACTCTGTCATGTCATTGTATGTTTAGAATCGATGGTATTTAAGGAATATTTCTAGGTTAAACCACCAGAAATATTCCAGACAGGCTTCTGACCTGTGCCATCCAGGACACTGTGCAGCTCTGGTTCTACACAGAACAAATCCCCAACTTTTCCAGGCAGGAACATTTTTCCATCATAAATTATTATCCTTTCAGGAGAAGCTGAAGGTGAATGAATTCTAATCACTGAGTTCAAGCTAAATACATGGCTTATAACCAAAGCTGTATAACAGTGTATTTTAATCAGTTGCTTGGTTTTAAGATTATTAAATATTAAATTAATTAATTAACATCTTGTAGTAGATGAATTGGATGACATGGCACTATTTTTGCAGGGTTTCCTGCCAGTCCCAATGGTGGAAGTGAACTGTGTCCCAAGATCAGGATTGGCCAAGACGACTTGCCAGGCAAGTAGCACTGTATCATACTGGAAATTCAAGCTTTCCAAATATAATTTATTTGGGGAGGGGGACAGAACCAGTCTCATTTCCAACTTTCTTTTCTTATCTCTTTCTGTAGGGTTTGACCTGATTTCTCAGTTCCAAGTCGAGAGAGCTGCATCCCGAAGAACGGTCCAGAGGGTGGTGGGATCCACAGCACTACAAGTGGCTTACAAGTTTGGGGGTGATGTAGACTTCAGGATCCCAACAAGGTAAATCCATCAGAAAGGGCTCGAATGATCTTTCTTAGAAGCATCTGGAAATCTTTACAGCCATTCAATGTTAGAGAATTTTTTACTTTTCGGTAGTTCTTGGATTATTTTAAGATGAAGGGCTTGGGGTACAGCTCAGTGGTAGAACACTTACCTGGCATTCATTAGCTAGTGGGTTAAATCACCAGAAACTCCAAAAGAAGAAAGAAAGCCAAAGGAATGTGTTCCTCTATCAATCATTAGCACCTGAATGCTGCTCTTCATGTTAGGTTTGTAATTTACTTTCCATGCCAGGAATGAAAACATCCCTGAGATCATTAGACATCAATTCAGGACATGTTCTTAGTATTTTGCTTTCTGTTTTTCTGTAATTTGTCTGGTTCTGACTGAAAGGACCCTCTGTGAAAAGCACCAGAAGCGAGGCATAAATTTAACCAGGAGCCACAGTGTGGTCTGAATGCTCACAGTGGAGCTGTTCAAGAGTCCCAGTGCTGAAACAGAAACACACACACACACACACACACACACACACACACACAGCCATAGGTCCTAGATGACACCAAACAGAAACACAAGGGAAATAATTTTAACAGAAAAACTGATGGGGATATACATACAGCTTTTATTTCACTGCTATCCTTTCTTGGACTTAATCTGTAAATTCTTTATCGCTGAGGTTCTTTGGTATATGTGAATTGAATGAGCTGTGTGATTGTAATGAATACCCTTCTCTGATCTAGGTTTTCCACTATCAGCATATCTTATAATTAATAAGATTATTATATGGCTTTGGGATCATTATTATTTACATATGTTCATTGTACAAGCTAATGGTTTGACCACAAAACTTTCATACATGTGAATCGTGTACTCCGCTGGTGTCCCGCTCCCAGTTCCCTCTCATTTCTCCTCCTGAGACAGTTTTCATATGCTTTCATACTATAGATGTATATTTATTAGTAATGCACATAGTGTTTTAATGCATTGCAAAAAAAGAACTAAGATTCCTTTGGTAGATAAAAAATTATGATTTTAATGGACACTAAGTTGTATAGGAAAATAGTAATTAACTACAATAATGAAAGGATATCCTAGAAAATTTGTGTATAAAGTTCAAATATTTTTCAAGTTAGAAGAATCTGACATAAGAGGAAAGAAGGTAAAATTCACATTTTAAGCATTATGTGAAATATAAGAATGGTCCATGTATATACTAATATTACTCTCAACTACTTTATAACATTGTTGCAAAAGGACATTATCCCAAAGTTTAGTTGAAATGAGATAAAGGCTTGGTGCTGGCTTGGGGGTGTGGGTGCTGAGATCCAGGCAGCATGGTTTTGGAGGCGGTGCCTCTAACTACTGCTTCATGCTGAGCCTGGGCATGGGCATGTGTGAAGATTAAAGGTATCTCTCTAGTTTTGTTTCTGTTGCTGCGATAAAGCAGTAGGAGCAAAAGCAACTTATGGGAGGAAAGCATTTATTTGTAGCAGTCCATCATTGAGGAAAATTAGGACAGGAACTCAAGCAAGAACGCCAAGCAGAAACCATGGAGGAATGCTGTTTCCTGCTTCATGGGCTCGTGCGTAGTGAGCTTACACAGCTCACGGCCACCTGCCCAAGGGATAGTGCCACCTGAGGTGGGCAGTCTCTCCCACATCATTCAACAAGGCGATTTCCCACAGTCATTGCCCAGGGACTATCTGAGCTGGGCAATTCCTCAGTTGAGACTCCCTTCTCGGGAGACTCCAGGCTGCATCAAGTTGGCACTTAAAGCTAACTAGAGAGTGGCAACTCTGGCTTTATTCATTTGTTCATTAATTTTATTGCCTAGATAGTATTTTCACCTAATGAAATACTAGCTGGGTTCCAAAATAAACTTCAAAATCATTGTTTCTCTTATAATAAAATAATGACATGACACAGACCCCTGATTTAAATTTCCCTTCCATGACTTGAAGCACAACCTGGGCTCTCATTAACCTCACTTCAGAGACCGGATGATTTGGGGTCGCACAGTTCTCCACATCCCGCTCGTCTCTTTTTCTATTGTTTTTCCCTGAGCGCTGAGAGCCTTCATTAAGTAATGCACACAGGTCACGACGATCATGACTGCAGGCTCACAATCGCTAGACTTATGTAGAGATGATGAAAGGAAGAAAGAAGGAAACAGGGAGGATAACATAAAAAGGGAGACGAGCCAGAGTGCCAGGTTGTTGTGCAGTTCTTGGGGTATAATAAAGTCTTTTCTCTATTTTCTTGGAGGAAGATCTATTTCTATCTTGTAGCTCACATTTTGTTATGAGATTCCATACACGTTTTTATACACTATTCTCAATTATTCCCCTCTTCCACTGCCATCCGCATGCTTCTTGTCCCCAACCCAAGTTGATTTGGAGTAAACTACTTAAGCCTCAGTTTTATCAGTTAAAAATAAGAGCTATAAGGGATGACTATGTCATAAGGTTACTATAGAAAACAACTATTAATAACTGTAGAGTGCATGGACACTTACCAGAAAGCCTGAGAGGAACAGCAGAGGAAATTGCATATAGGATAAACCTTCTCCTTAGTGGATTTTTTCTTTTTACTTCTACTTATTTTAAAATTTTTATTTATTTTTGAAGAGGACTTTATATGAGTATTGAATTTATATCATTTTCCTCTTTTCCCACCAACTCGTCCTGTGTCTCCTCTGCCCCCTCTCAAATTTCTGGCATCTTATTCTTTTATTGTTATGTACACACACACCCCCTAAATGTATAAACACAAGCAATTCAGCCCCTTTAATGTCATTTGCATATGTGTTTTTAGGGCTTGCCAATTGGTATTAGATAGTTAGAGGACTCACCCTTAGAGAAGATTGGTTCTTCCTCTCTCTTAGTCATTAACTGTCTGTAGCTCGTCATCTGTGCATGAAGCCTTGTGAAATTTCCCCGATTTAGGTTGGCATGTCAGTTGGTTCTGTCACTATTCTGGCCTTGTTTAGACAACAATATCACTGAGATTTTATGAGTGTGGCTTTTTTGTCATGTATAGAAGACACTATCTCTCAGCAGTTATCCTGGTCCTCTGTCTCTGAAACTCTCCCCAGCCCCTCAACTGTGATGATTGCTGAACCTTCCATGTAGGAGTTGTGTGTAGGTATATCAATTTTGTGACACCCCCCCCCCGAGAGTTCTTTGCATTTTGACTAGTTGTGAATTTCTGTAACTCTCTGCTTCAAAAAGATGATTCTTTGATGAGGAATGAGAGCTACACTTATGTGTATGTGAACAGAAGGATATGTATTTTGAATGGAATTAGAAACTGCACTAGTTTAGGAAAGTGCCAATAGTCAGTTTTCCTACAGGGTCCATGACCTCCCCAGCCACAGGTGGTTGGCTAGGTTTGCAGTATCAGGCATGAATTCCCTCATATTAAGTAGGTCTTAAAGCCAATTAGATGACAACTGGTTGTCCCCAAGATATGGCGCCACTATTCAGCTTTTGAAATCCTTTGCCATGCTGGTCACTGCTGTGGTATGTAGGCATCACAGCTATGAGGGACTGCTGACTGCTTTTCTCCTGAGGCGCCTTGCATAGGGCTTTTCCACATGGAGAAAGATTTCAGGTCAGACCCAGTTCAAGTCCTCCAAGTTCTGTGTCTAAAGTGTGCGGTATCTTCAGGAATAAAGTCTTGCCTTCAAATTCTTGGAGGAAACCAAGAGCAGTGGCAATACCTACATTGTTTGAAGTCTCTTGACTCTAAAAGGAGGTTTCTCATGCCTAGTACTAGGCTTTTTGTTAAATAGTCTGTGGTTCTTAGGGTGATCAGTATTGCCCACATGGCATAACTTTATTTAGAATACATATATATGTACTTTAAAAATACTATATGTAAATATACATATAGTATACATATGTATACTATATGTATTTTTAAGTAAAAATAATCCGGTGTGATTCTATGGCTTTTTCAAATATCCCAAGTGTGATTTATCCCTGCCCACTGTATTTCTTTTCCACTCCTCTCCCACACTATCCCCTCTGTTTCCCACTGTTCTCCCTTCATTTCACCTGTATTATATGCTATTTCCTTCTCTCACGAGACCCTTCTCACCCCTCCACCACCACAGTCCCTTCTTACTTCCTGCTGGTGTTCACACACACATCCAGGAATTCAGAGCCAGGAATGGCAAATAAGAGAACATGAGGTATTAGATTTTCTGGGTCTGGGTCACCTCACTCATACATAATATTTGTAGTTTCATAATTTACCTGAAAACTTCATTTTTTTTCTCAAGCAATTGAAAACCGATCTCTCACCTGGCCCAGATGTCTTTCTGGGGGACAGGCACTTGCTCAGCTGTGCTCATTGCCACCCTATTCATAGTAGCCAGGAAATGGAAACTGCCATTGGTTTGGAAATGTCCTCCAACTGATGAATGGATAATGAAAACGGGGTCCATATCCACTATGGAATTTCATTCCTTCTTTTTAAATTACTCATGCAAAAGCTAGATGACAAAGAAACAAAGAACGAGGGGATTGGAAGAATCATTCTTAGGGAGCAGAAAGCCTTTTTTTCTTTCTTTTTTTCTTTTTTTTTTTTTTACCAGAGAATATTCTGAGAAAGTGAAAAAACATTTATAGGATGTTTCTTCATGGGAGAGAAATATATCACACAAAGCAATGCTAGACAGTCACAAGTTTTACTTATTTGTCTTTATAATTACTGAAGAATTAAGAGACTTGATTCTGCTTCTTTTGATTCTTTATTTTAGGCACAACAGCTTTCCATTCTTAACTGCTATTTACAACCTAGTCTGCTTGTTTTCTTTTGCAGCACAGACCTTAGCTGTCTTCGTACTAAGGTCATAAACAAATATTTCAAGATTCAAACACTCTTGAATCTTTTATTTGAACCCACATGGTTCTCCATTTAAGGAACTTCGTGAAGATTGGAATACAATAAATCATTTATAGACATAACTTCTTTTAAATTATGTATGCTGTTGGGTTTACTTATTGATAGGCATAGCATATTTTCAAGAACAGAACCTCAGGTGTTTAAAAATACATTAGGCAGCCTGTTCTGTATATTAGGTTTCAGAGACATTTAACAGTCTTTGGTACACACAAATATGTATAATTTATTCATATGAATAATGAGGCAAATTTTCTTTATTACTTCTTAACATACTAGTATATGCTAAAGGATTATTAGCATGTTAGTCACAGTTACATTTGTGTACATAACCATTTGCTCTTCATATGTGTGGAGGGAGGTGACACACACATATGAACACACTTGGTATGCCAGTGCATTTAAGAATGAAGCATTCTGTGAGTGTTCCAAATGAGGATATCTATGAATGAAGAACTTTGGGGGTTTTCTTAGAGATTATTTTGGAATAGGTATAGTTCCAAAAAATATGGAATCAAAGGAAGTGTGACAAACCAATTGAGAAAAATTATATTTAAAACAAGTATCTGATCTTGGCCATCCTGTTTGTAGTGGATTGGGGTGGGGTAGGTGGAAGGTGGGGGGAGCGGGAGCGGGAACTGGGATTGGTATGTAAAATGAGAAAAGATTGTTTTAAAGAATAAATTTTAAAAAAGCACAACAAAAAGAAGAGAAGAAAAAGCAAGTATTTGGAGTGATGTGGTGGTTATTCTATTCTGGAAAAAAGAGGACTTTAGATAGTTCTTTTGTCTTTCTCATCTGTATTCTAAAGTGTTTTTTTTAAAGCGCATGCTAAAAACTTATGTATATTTTTACAAAGTGTGTGTGTGTGCATGCGCACATTCATGTGTGCTTGAATGTACACAGGCACATGCATACACACACTATGCTTCAATTCAACAAATGTCATATACATGAAATCAAACCCATTGTGATATTTCTTCTTGCCTTTCTTCCATTCATTCTTTGTAAGAAGGAGCTAAGCACATAAGTTTGACCTTCAGGAAGGTTGCTTGGAACTCTGTGTCTTAGTGAGTAATTGTTTTCAATTTTCCTATTAGTAAACACATTTCACATTTAGTTTTCCTAGCGTTTCTTGTTGAGGAATTTTCTTATTCAGAGAAGAAGATACAACAAAATAACTTTGAAGACTTTGAAAGCTGACATAAGTATTTAAAACCCCCAACTTGCTTCGACAGAAGATCTGTAGATAAGGGTAGATAGATAAAGAGGCAGATAAGGATGGTCTTAGGAATGCTGCTGGCTTTAGCTTCCATTTAAAGCAGTGAAGAAAGTAGCTGTGATGTAACCTTAGGTGGTGGACTGAGGAAGGATGGAGCTGAAGGGGAGAAGGAAGTGCCCGTCATCCATTGCCCATCATTCCTCCAGTCACTAACAATGAGTTACCGCTTCACTATCGTTCTTGAAATCCCTGGAAATGCCATCCTTAGTGTGAAGAAGCCTTTAAAGAGACTCTGGGTAGTTGGTTACTAATTCTCAAAATGTGGATCTAGAAGGTAAATTTTGAGAATGTCCTGGCAATTATAAAAATACCAAATAATTTTAATGTGTGTAAAAAATTAAAATCCAGTCAAATTAAATGGTTTTTTATAAGCTAGTAGTTTCGATTTAGACTTTAAATGACCCTCTCCCTCACTTTTGAAAGGAATGTTGCCCCGAACATTGCAAAAAAATGTGGTATTGGGTGGGATGACATTGCTAAATGGTGGCTCTTTGGGTAGAATTAATAATAATATCGTTGAGAGCCTTCACTAGTTATGAGGGAGGGTTTTTTTAAACTGTGTATTTTAAAGTGGAGCACTGATGTGCATGGATGATTGAACTATGAGGGTCTGTATAAGATGATGTCATCAGAGGACAAATGCTGCATAGTTTTCCTGCACTGTGACCCTCTGCAGAGCTAGAGTCTAAAATAACACAAACACTGGAAATGGTAAATATGTATAAGCACAGAAAACAAGGCTTATATTTATCATTTTCAAATTTTGCTCAGGCATTTGTATCCCAGTGGACTGCCTGAAGAATATTCCTTCTTAACCACTTTCCGGATGACTGGAAGCACACTTGAAAAGAAATGGAACATTTGGCAGATCCAGGATTCCTCAGGGAAGGAGCAAGTCGGCGTGAAGATAAACGGCCAAACAAAGTCTGTCGCGTTTTCCTATAAAGGACTGGATGGGAGTCTCCAGTCGGCAGACTTTTCACATTTGCCATCCTTGTTCGACTCCCAGTGGCATAAGATCATGATTGGTGTGGAAAGGACCAGTGCCACTCTTTTTCTTGACTGCGTCAGGATTGAGTCCTTACCTATAAAGCCAAGAGGCCAGATTGAGACGGATGGCTTCGCGGTGCTGGGGAAGCTTGCGGACAATCCTCGGGTTTCTGTTCCTGTGAGTATAAAATCACAAAGTTCCACCACTAATTCTAGCTGAAGACAAACCCAGGTGGCTAAGCTCAGCACCCAAACATCTTGGATCATTAGCTACAGTGCATACAGTGAGCAGTTATTCACTTTGTAAGGTTTATTAAATATATCCCACCACTCATTCAGAAGGCATTCACTACCAGCTTTGAGTGCCACGTGCAGTACAGACTTTTAGTTAAGCAGATAATCTTAAAGGAGGTTAAGGCCTACTTGGAATTAAGGTGTTAGACACTCAATTTGAGCATCCATAAGCCTTTGCGACCACTAACAAGGAGACCCACACTAGTGCAGAACATATCATGTATGTATAATGAATTAGATTTTTTCACGTAAAATTAGAGATAAATCGTAAATCCAGTTAGTCAGGGAGTCCATTATTTTTGAAAGCAATACATTTTGAAAGGGAAGGATTTGAATCAGCAAAAGAAGGGAAGATAGCATTAAAGACAATTGAGCAAAAATAATTCAAGAGTAAGTAGGATTCATTCAAAAGTCTAGAGACTAATTGATTTGAGTAACACGTATATATGTGAAGGGAGTGTTTGTGGGACTAGGCGAAGGCTAGTGAATGCAGATGGTAAGATGTAAACTAAGGAAATCATATGGTGTTTGATAAGCCATATTATATAGAGGGCATGAGATGTATTTACTTAGAACTAGACTTTGTGTAATAGACATCCTAGGACATTGAATTCCCTGGTGCTAGAATTGCAGACGTTGTGAATAACTGATGTGGGTGCTGGGATACAAATTCTGGTCCTCGGCAAAAGCAGTGCAGGTGTTTTAACTA
Source organism: Bramus lutescens (assembly GCA_001685075.1). Taxonomy (NCBI): domain Eukaryota; kingdom Metazoa; phylum Chordata; class Mammalia; order Rodentia; family Cricetidae; genus Bramus; species Bramus lutescens. Next base: position 43,825 of record LOEQ01002494.1, read on the forward strand.
CTGAACCATGGCTCTTACCTGAAGTAAAGAATTTTAAACTCTGTTCGTCATTTTGCTGTAGAAATCCATTGTGATGGAAGTAAGAAAGTGACATCACAATTGTATCAGCTAGCACCTCCTAGCTCTATCATTTTGAGCACTGAGTAGCAATTCTTTCATAGCATTTTTAAGAAATATTTATTTATTTATTATGTGTACAATATTCTGTCTGTGTGTATGCCTACAGGCCAGA
>LOEQ01002494.1:44135-54554 GCA_001685075.1 Bramus lutescens
CTCAGGACCTTTGGAAGACCAGGCAATGCTCTTAACCTCTGAGCCATCTCTCCATCCCCTTTCATAGTATTTTGACATCAGTTTAAAAATACAATCTTAGAGGGCAAGGATTCTTTTGGGGGAAACAGAAGAGGATAAAATTCAATATAAATAAACTATTGATGCTTACACAGCTCTCCTACTGTATGGAGCTGTCATGTTCTAGTCACAAAGTCTATGCCACAGAGAGAGCAAGGGTGGCACAGTAGTTTTAAATTGTTTCTGTGCACTTCTCTGGGAAAAAAGAGGCTTTCGGGGATCTCAGTAATGGAATTGTTCAAATGACTTGTTTTTACAGGAAGAGTGGTGATGAGTGTGAAGGCTGATGTGAAATTTCTATATTCTGTGATAGACAGAGAGCAATTTGGAGCTGCCACATTGCTTCTCTGGCTTGTAGACTCTTGAGGAAGTATTTCTTCATCTCATGAGTAATCACACTTCTAGCGTCTGGGTTAGAAAGCTGATGCGGCCACTGTTGTGAAATGCTCAAATTCTGTGTAGCAAGAACTCTGAAATCACCCCGGAGTCACAACACAACCTCTCCAAAGCCAGTGTCATTTCTGGACCCTGGCTAGAGAGTGAAGGTTTAAATGCCTTCTCAAGGCGCTGAGTATGAGTTGCTTAAAAAAAAAAAAAAGGATTTGTTGACCTTAAAAACACTCCAAGAGCTTATCATTCTGGTTTCTGGATACTATTAAAGATGTCTTTCAATTGTTTTATTTCCAGTGTGGCAAAGTCTCAGTATTACTTTGCTATGCTATATATCCTTTAGCTATTTATAGATTTTCCCAAAAACCTAGTCTCACACCACAATGAGCAGAAGTTTATGTCGTCATCTTCCGTTTTCTTCCTCACATGTAGGAATGCAGCTAATAACATGGCATCTGAGTGTTACACGGTGCTTCCGGGATAGAAAGGCGCTTTTCTAAGTAATCATGCTGACACCAGTGTTAAAACGATTTGGTATACGCGCGTGCAGTCTTTCCTTTTCAGAATGAATTCTGGATTCTTGACCCCTTCCTGGAAACAAAACAGATCTGAGGTCAAATCCCCACTGAAGTTCAGTATTAAGCAGTGTTGGTGGTAACACTGATAAGTGGATGGAAACTATAGGCTAACAAACAAACTCTGCTTCCATTAAAGATATCAAAATGAATTATCGTACTCAGACTTTTCCTTAATGTAGCCTTCTTTCCTTTCCTCCAGCTCCTTATCTACTTTCTTCTTACCTGACACTTCTTCCTCTTTTTTTCTCCTCCTCTTTCTTAGGAGAAAAGTGGACAAGTCCATTTTCCTTGAAGAAATCATCTTAGTGTGTTTAATATAGCAATTAGATGTTTTCAAGATCCTGTTTTTTTTAACTCCCCGATCTTTAGAATAATTTTAAAAGACAACACAAGGTCTTCTTATTAAAGGAGATGGTGTCCGAGAGAATCCCGGAGAGGAGAAAATAGTGATATTTGACATGGATGGATTCTCACTTGGAAACTCATATATACCAATTCATTCCTTTCCAAACGTCTAAAGACTTCTTTTACTACCCCTCATGTTTTAGAACTAAAGCAGTTGAGCCTAAGTCTTCAAAATCCAAGTGCCCATGAGTTGGCCTAGACCCCGTTTTTACCATATAGTCTGTCATCTTGGGCTTTTCATCAATTTGCCTAAAGTCTGAAGTCCTTGGGAATTGAAGACCACTGGCAACTAGCTACTTCCTTTGAGGTCTTCAAGGGCAATGGCTAGTGATATGCATGTATCTTGATGGGCAGAAAACTCATACTAGTGGGTCACCTGTCTCTCAGTTTGTGACAGCAAATACTCGGGGACACTTTCTAAGAATTTTTTCAAATCAAAAATAACACGAAATAGCTTGAAACCAGAAAAACATTTACTTTTTTTTAGTATTTTCCGAATACGATTGGATTGCTTCTTATCTTCAGCATGTTCTATTGGTTGAATATTTGTTTCGGGGTCAACACTTGCTTTTCTTTGTTAAATAAACCAAAAGCAAAATATCCTCTCCACAGGCATTATCTGCTATCAAAGGTAGGTATAAGAACTGCATAATGAAAATGGAACCTAGACAATTGATGGATCACTAATGCTGAAAGACTCACTTATGTTGTAGCTGTTTGTGACTTTCCACATCCATCCTATCTCGTGTTCCTTCTCTTTTTCTAAATTGGAAAAAGAAAACAATTTCAAGAAGCTTTCATGAACATTCTTGTGGGCTACAATTCAAACACATTCTCATCATTTATAGTTATTTAGTGGGCTCAGAGAATTTTGTATTTTCTCTTTGCATATCTGTAAGTTTGTTATTTTTGATTTTAAAGCAATAAATTTCTCATTTCCTTTTCTCCCCTGTGCCTGTAGTTTAGGATGGTGCCATTTATCCCGCTGCAAAGCGTGGTTTCCTGGCAGATTACCATGAAAACATGTTACTTTATGACAGGTTCTTTATTGTTTGTTGTCAACATGATTGCCTGGGAGAGTTATTTGGTACAGCTCTATTAGAAAACAAAGTTAGCCTTTCTTCCTTTCCAGGGATGCACTGCATTGGGAGTTTGGTCTTGTTTTAGGGAGGATAAAGGTTTATGTGGATTTCCCCATATATTACTCAAATCATTCTTCTCTTTACCTGTGCATATTCCCAATAAATCACCATAGAACATGACGGATTTGATGCTATGTGAAGTGTATCTCTGAGGCGTTGCTGTAATTTTTTTCCTTCAGATTTAGAGAAAAATGCCCGAGTGAGAGAAACCATTGCTAGAGGAGCTAGCTCTCTGTCTTCTTCTTTATTCTGTAGCACTGGGTCATTTTACACGCGAATGTGAAAACAGTGCAAAGTTCATGAACAATATCCTGGGAAAATGATTTTTCATGTCATAATCAGCATTTCTGGCATTTGAGAAATGTAGGAAGCTATGCACAATATGTAGTAATGTAAGCAATGTACAATCATTATGTTGTTATTAATATTCCTTTTCAAATTGGTTTTTTTTTCGAGACAAGACTTCTTTGTTACTTTGGTGCCTGTCCTGGAACTTACTCTGAAGACTAGGCTGGCCTTGAACTCACAGAGATCTGCCTATCTCTATCTCCCAAGTGCTGGGATTAAAGGCGTGTGCCACCCACGCCCACGCCTGGCTGTTATTAATGTTAAACAACTATTTTAAAAAAATATTTGCTAAGTTACAGGTATACTTTAGGTGATTAAGAAATACAAGAGTTAACGCCTAAATGGAGGTTACATTCTGGGGAGAGGCACAAGGAGGAGCTGAATAGTTCAGAGTGTACCAGGAAATCATAAATGTTATCAGGGAAAGTGAAATGGAAGGTTGAGCTGGGACTCATTCAGAAGTAAACATTTTTGAGGTAGCTTTAAGGATCTGAGGTAATGGCCTGAAGATACCTTAGAGAGGAGGGTTGCAGGAAGAGAGAACATGAGTGACAAGGGACAAGGATGGGTGTTACCTGATATTTGAGTGCTACTTGCAAAGCTGGGAGACTAGAAGAGAAATAAGGAACAGCCAATGAGGTTGCAGAGTCATGTCATTAAGCTTCTGAGGGAAGACATTGAGCAGGCTGTTAGCTGGGAGCTTTTGGCATTTACGAGCCAGGATCATATGGGACCTGAACCCTGGGAGCTGTGAACATTTATGCATTATGAAAGCCATCAAGTCAAGTCATCAGTGTAGGATTGAAGACTGACTTCTGAGGTGTCTAGGCTTATTGCCACAATGAAGAAGACTTAATTAAAAAAAAAGTGGCTGTGATAGCGAGGTGTCCCGAAAGTTGAGGGGAAAGACTGATTCAAAGCGAATGACACAGGAATTGTTTCAAGTGCTGGGTAAGTCACATAAGAGGATGACTGACAGTTGCCTGTTGTATTTAGAGACCCAAGAGAGTGGTTGGGTCAAAGATCCGCTGGCCTGGTGGCAATGGAAATTAAGTTAGAAAGGATTCAAGAACAAATGAGGAGAGATCTTGGAGACCCAGTGTAGATTGTTTTGAGCTCTGTAGAAGCAGGTGCAGATAACTGAACAGGAGCTGGACAGGTTGTGGAATTAGGAGAGGGATTTATTTCCGCTTGGCAGATACCTTAGGACACAATGTCAATAGCTCAGTATGTAGGACTTCTTGAAGCCTACTGTAATAGCTTCCTGCCTGAAGTATCAGACATGCATGATCAACGGACTCTTCATGAAGCTCCCTTCTAATTCCACCCACTTGTTACCATATTTATCCACTGAAGAAAAATCTTTGATGCTCACACTCGAGCATTGAAATTCCTCAGCTTAGAATCCATAGTGTGGAAAGCCCTGATGCGTGCTCTGCCTCAGCTAATCCGGGTCCCCCTCTGCATAGTTTTTCCTACCCGTGGGCTTTGTCCTAGTCCCTTCTCTCCAAAACCCCGGGTTTAGTCTTTCATCTCTGCTTAGGAAAATCTCACTTTCCATTTGGAACCATTCACATATTATGTGTTACATGATGGCTTTAGCCAGAAGAACATTTCACCATCTCACGCACTTTAGCAGTATTGCTAACAATATTTTTTCAGTACATATACATCCTCAAGTAATATTTTGTGTCTTCCATGATGTTTATATCCAAACACACAATTTAGTAAATGAATATATTCCCAGTGTGCTAATTCCAGGTAGGGCATCTTCTCTTGTCACCATTCTGCCCAGATTTAATTATATTTCCAGCACTATGTCTGAACTGCATGACTCATTTTACATGGAGTTGGGGAAACTCTTGATTCTGAGGCAGTTCAGAGCTTCCTGCTCAGTGCCTAGGAAGTGTCATCTGGAGAGATTTCTTGGTGATGGAAGAAGGCAACACTTCATCAAGAGTGGTACATCAGGATAAGATCTGAACCCTCAGCAATGACTGGACAGCTTGATGAACATTTGCTCTTGTCAGCAAAAATTAGCTTAGGTGCTTAGTACCAGCAAATTGTAAAAATAATTCCATTAACAAAAATCAAAATTTGTACCATTCTAAGTAAGCTGGAATTGAATTCAAATACTTAATCTTTTCCAGCCTAGCAAAATAAGTAGCAATGGTTGTAACACTATTAATAAAGACTAGAGTGTTGGCATCTGGGCCCCAATGCTAATATCATTCCATTAGCTGAACACTACCCTAGCTTCAGAAATGAAGTTCTTTCAAGGTTTTTTAGAGATGAAATATTTGGATAAGGCCAAATCTGCACAGGTGTGAGGACTTCCCACTCACACGATCCCATTCTCCCTGAAAGAAGGAGAAGAATTTCCTGTTGCAAACAACAGCATTTCCTGAGGTGCATTATGCTTGCCTTCATAGTAGAATATTCTAGTTCCCTATTTGCATTTTCCTCATCTTACAGACTGGGAACTAACTGTTTGTGCAGCGGGTGCTATCTGGCTTCCACACTCTGTCTCCTCAGTGCTTGCCTTATCCTGGGCTTTGAAACGTTGACTGCAAGCCTAAATCAAAATGTTTGTCATGTATGTTTTGTCAGGGAATATTCAAAGAGCACAAGGATCCCAGGTATGAAAATGAGAAATCAGCATTTTGGCTGCATAATGAAAGTGACTGTTACAAAAGCGCTCTGCCAATCTTCCTTCAAAATAATTAGCATGCAAATTGGAATTCATATTGCTTGCCACAAAAATGGTTGTTGTATAGCTGATTATTAGTGCGTAGGAGGTGTTTATGTAGATACGCAGATGTGTTCGGAAACCCTTGGTCACTTTGAACAGCCCAGCTTGTATTCACAGATGAAATACATTTCATTTCTCCTTTTTTGTGTCACAATTGCATTTTCTGCATATTTAAATAGGTGCAGCAATTTATCCAAAGTGTTTTACAATTTTAGGATGACAGCTTAAAGAATGACTTCAGGTCTGGAAGAGGTAACTTTGACGAACTATCTCAACAAAGGATCTACGTTCCCTGGATAGCCATCTGATCAATGTTTATCAGGGTGATCACTTTTCAAAACTAGTATTTCATGGACCTGTAGTGCATTCCGAGTTTGCTTCACCAATCCACACAGGACTTAGTGAATAAAATTGTGTGGTGTAGTCTTCTATTTTGAAGATTAGGGATGAGGGATATATATTTTCATATTCTGGTTAAACGTTTATGTAGTCCATTGGAGAAAAAGAACGATACTTCTCTTTCCCATGTGCTGTTTTGTCATGCATGTGAATATGCAGTTGCATATAGGCACAGCTGTTGATCTTCAGAGGCTGTTTCTAGGTGTTTCTATAATGAGCACACAAAATGGGGAAACTTTTGACTCTTCAATGAAAGTTTCTTAGCTTAGATGATAGAATTGAACATGTACAGTTTTAATTTTTAGTTCTTGCTTCTATCCCTTTTTAATATAGATGATCAGTTGATGAATATATTGGTTACCTATATCAAAAATATTACACATTATGGAGATAGTGTGCATTATTCAGAAATATCAGGAGGTGTAGAAGAAAAAACTATTAATTTAATATTTGGAAAATTTAGAAATCTGCCCTTTCTCAGCTATATGAGCTGCTTGCTACAAGTGAGTTGACTTCTTTTTCACACTTTGTCTGTGCCCAACCTTAAGTGACATGCATTCCACTGTCATTAAATCAAAATTCATTTCAATTCTTCTTCTCATCTTCCTTTTAAAACTTCTATTGCAATTGAAAGTAAAACTCAATTTTTTTCCCAGTAAACAAGACTAGTCTGATAAAGGCAATGTTTGGCTGAAGTGGTTTCTCTAAGAGGCTGTGTAGCCTGGAAAATTTTTTGAGGAATGTCTTCATTCTGTTGTTAAGTCAGCACAGCATGGTGCTCATGCAATCTGTAGATAATTTTCCATTTTAAAGTCTGTCCTGATGGCTGTTCAGGGTTTTTATTTCATTTAACTCCTGTGTTTTTCACCTCCTTATAAGAGGGGCGCTTACCCTCAGCTTGTCTCTCCCTACATTTATTGGAAGTGGACGACTTCTCTTGGCTTTGACTCAGGTTTAATTTTCTACCCACTTTCTACATCCAAATCTCAACTCTGGATGTGTGCACGTCCAGCAGTGGGGGAACGGGTATCTCATATTTTTCTAGAGCTGAGAGTTCTAGAATCCATCTGGCTGGTGGGAAAGAAAGGGAATCACGATGGGCTGAAAAGAAGGCCATAGTGTTTAGATCTGAGACCTGGACACCTAACCAGCTTCCTAGGGCCAGTAGAACTTACTGACCAAGAAAGAAGGAGCTGATTTTGATTGCACAACAAGGAACCTGCCTCCCCAGAAGATGGGCCAGCATGTCTTTCAGCTTCTGGTGGGATTTGCAGGTTTTCTTGTCTTTCATTTAAAGACTATCTTTAGATTTAGACCTGGCAACCTTTGGCTTCCTCTGTTTCTTCCTTGTTTTAATCTTCCTCCCTTAACAGCCTACTGAGAGCATTAGAAGTTGTCAGGACTAGATTTCGAGTCTTTAAAAGTTTATCTCTCTTCAAGCATGAGTACTCATATACAGAATTGAAATAGTTTGAACTCTCCTCCACCATATATTTCTCCAGTACTCTGTGGAGGATGTTTTCTTCAGGAATAAATTTTCTTTCTTCTATCTGTTCTCTCTGTAGTCACCTCTTGCTGTCTCTGTCTCTAATATCCCAGGTGAAGTTTTAGAGTGTGTTTTCTGTGGAGATGGCAATCCTGGTTTCCAGGGTTTGCTTTGGACATCTGTGAACCACGTTTTAAGAGCATTGACTTCTGGAGGGAGTGGCAAGGACAGAAATTGTTGACCAAGGTTTACTGTCCTGCCCAGTTCTGCAGCAGTTAAGTCTTAAAGAAACACACAGAGGTCTATATTAATTATAAAACTGATTGGCCCATTAGCTCAGGTTTCTTATTAACTCTTATAACTTATATTAGCCCATTATTCTTATCTATGTTAGCCACGTGGCTCGGTACTTTATTCAGTGAGGCTGTCACATCTTGCTTCCTCTGCGTCTGGGTCACGACTCCAGACTGAACTTTCCTCTCCCATAATTCTCCTATTCTCATTGTCCTGCCTCTATTTCCTGCCTGGTCGCCATGCCTATACTTCCTGGCCAATCAGCATTTTATTAAAAATAATACAAGTGACAGGGTAAAAGACCATTGTCCCACTGCACTCAAGAATAATAGGCTAATATAAGTTATAAGAGTTAATAAGACGCCTGAGCTAATGGGCCAATCAGTTTTATAATTAATGTAGACCTCTGTGTGTTTCNACTCTTATAACTTATATTAGCCCATTATTCTTATCTATGTTAGCCACGTGGCTCGGTACTTTATTCAGTGAGGCTGTCACATCTTGCTTCCTCTGCGTCTGGGTCACGACTCCAGACTGAACTTTCCTCTCCCATAATTCTCCTATTCTCATTGTCCTGCCTCTATTTCCTGCCTGGTCGCCATGCCTATACTTCCTGGCCAATCAGCATTTTATTAAAAATAATACAAGTGACAGGGTAAAAGACCATTGTCCCACTGCACTCAAGAATAATAGGCTAATATAAGTTATAAGAGTTAATAAGACGCCTGAGCTAATGGGCCAATCAGTTTTATAATTAATGTAGACCTCTGTGTGTTTCCTTGGGGCTTAACGGCTGCAGGACCGGGTGGGACAGAAAACCTCGGTCAACAAGAAATGGGAAGTCAGTGCCAATGGTCTGCTTCCAGGTTAGGGCTACGCTGGAGCAAATCAAAGCTAAGGATGTCTCCTGCCAATGAGCAGAGGAATTTGGAAAGGCTTCCAGACATCTCTACTAGAAACTGCTCAGGAAAAATCAAGAGTTGTGCTTACTGTTCTGCTAAGGATTATAGTCCTTATTAAAAAACAACAATGAAACGCTCCTCTTTGACCTGATCTCTCCCATCTCTCGCCAGTTTGAACTCCAGTGGATGCTGATCCATTGTGACCCACTGAGACCCAGGAGAGAAACGTGTCATGAGCTGCCAGTCAGAAGCACGGTGAGTTCTTGAACCACCTGCAAAATCCACTTCTTCCCACCTCACCTTCTCCTGAGTACCAATCTCTCTAGGTCTCTCCTCCCACTTTCTCTTTCCCTAGAGTCTGCCTTGCTAAACTGACTAGCTTGGAATTAAAGAAACACAGGTCCTTCTTGCAACCTGGGGGCAGAAGCGATCCCTGAACAGGCCAGTGTTTGAAACACTTGGCAGCTCAGCATCTCCAGAAGCACTGGAGGTCTGCTCCTCTGTAAGGCACAGACCCTTGGCAGGCTCCTGGCACAGTCATCTACCACACTGAGGAGGGGTGTGCATTCAGAGCTGGTTACAGCTGCCAGGAAAGGGTTAAAGGGGACCGTTGTCATTCTATCCCTCCTCCCAGACCTGTTAGCTCTCCTCCAATCCCCAGGACCCTCTCCAGGCCATTCATAAACAGGAGACACCTAGGTCCCCTTTGCAGGGCACCTTTGCAACCTCTACTCCGGGTGCATTTGAATGCCTAAGTGCCACTCTGCTGGCTCTAGGAGTCTGGAAGGCATCAGGTTGCAGAGTCGAGCCAGAGGATTAGCAGAGAGCAACCAGGATGGCCCGGACTGCCTGGGGCCCTGGAGCACTTGGGTTGCCACTGCTGCTGTCAGGGCTCTGTTTCTGTGCTGCTCAAGTAAGTTGTTTGTGAGTTTGCCGGGTGCTTGCTCACTTTCTCTCCGTCTTTTTGTCTACAGCCCAGCCCGACTACTGATGACGAGGTAAGCTGGGAACGAAAAAAAAAAAAAAGAAAAGAAAAATGCTGCATTTTCCAACTGTATGGTGAGAAGGCGCAGAGCACTCTTAGGACTCTCTGGCCAGCTGCCCTGCAGCCTGGAGTACCTCCAGCAAGTAGGGTCTGAGTCGGAACCTCGGGTGACCCACTGATGTGGGAAAGGGGGCCATTTCTCCCACTCGAACACTGGCACTAAAGGCACAGTACTGGAGGGCTTAAATCTGTCTCTTGTTTGTTTGTTGTTACTGTTGCTTACTTCTCCTTCCCCTCAACCCCAGACCTAGTCAAGGGCAGGTTGGTGGTCAAGGCAGAAATTCAGGCAAGCTTTCTCCTGCCACAATAGGGAAACCACTAAACCTCAAGATCTTGCTAGCAGTTCAGAAATGAAGTCTGGCAGTCCTGGATCCCATTAGAACTCTAGTAAGGTCTCCCTAGTCTTTCCTCACCCCACCCCTGGCAAGGGAGAGTGCAGCAGCCAGGCAGGGAGGCCAGGGGAGGTATGAGGTTTCACTTACAGAGACCCCATTGTAACCTGTCTGGTCCTTGGAGTTCAGGACAACAAAGTCTTCCTTGATGAAAGCAGCCTTCTTCTCTCTCCCTCTTCTCTCACCATTCCCTCTCCCTCTAGAAGCG
>LOEQ01002494.1:59751-71098 GCA_001685075.1 Bramus lutescens
TTCAGTACTGTAGCTCTGTAGTAGAGTTTGAAGTCAGGGATTGTGATGTCTCAACAAATTCTTTTATTGTACAGGATTGTTATGGCTATCCTGGGTCTTTTGCTTTTCCATATGAAGTTGAGTACTGTTCTTTTGGTCACTCAGGACTTCTGGATCTAGGAAGTTTTCTTACTGCTCTCTCATTGAGTTGACATTAAAGCCTTTCACAGTCATTGAGAAAGGACATTTTTGAGAACAATGAGTAATAGCTCCCTCAGAGGGCACGGACACCTCTGCCTAGCCTCTGGGGAATACACCTAGTAAGAAATCTTTGGAAAAACTGTTTTGACAGTGATCTCAGGGACCTTGATGTCCAATCTCTTTGTCTTCTACTCTTTATTTCACAGTGAAAGTTACACATATTTTTGGGTGATGATTTTAAAGTTATTACTGGATGATGTTTGTCCAAATCTGAGAAAGGGACTTCATTTCTCATGTGCAATGGATTTTGATAGGTTTGTCATTACAGCTATGCTTCTAGTAGTCCACTTCGTAGTCATTAGCTGAGCTGCTGACATGCTGGAAGGAAGCAAGAGGCAGGATGCTGGGGACAGGAATTCCCTGACTAATGGCGATGGGAAGGCTCAGAGCATAACTCCAGTCATGTTCTATATGGAGCTCGGTCTGCATAAACAACCATATAAAGGCAGTTCGCCCTGCCATTGGAGAGATTTTTCTCTGTAATTTCTTTGAAATTAGATTTAGAGGTTTTTTTTTATTGCAAATTGGATTTTGAAAATTGCGCATGCTGTGTGTGTTCATGTATTTCCAGTCTCTCTCCCCACCTATCGAAGTCAGGTCTTCTTTTCTTTTGTATTTGTATAGAATAGAGATGCCAGAGCCTTACACCCAAAGGACAGCTGGGTTACTCTTATGGATAATACTCGATAGAGAGGTTATGGCAAGTGCTGTTTGTTGCAGAGCGCCCAGAAAGCTCTGTAAACAGTATTTAGTTCTTACAGGAACCACACGAGACAGGTGCACATAAGGATTGTGGTTAAATTATGTGATACCAGACAGGCATGACGTCAAATGCTTTCTTCCCTTTGAATGGGCATAGCCTACATCCCTGAGATATGTGTCCCAGCAGGAGTAGTCGGTTGAGACATTATTCTGAAAGGACAGTGTTCATTGAAGAGATCTGAGGAGGCAAAGAAGTGTCATGCTGTGGTTAATACCCAGATGTTTGGTTGTACGGACTTGTCTGAATGAGGAATAGCATTAGAACACTATATAGCTAAGCAATGTGCACAAACCTGCAGCAGTAGGTAGGGTCAGGGCTGGGCTAAATAATCAAAGAGGACATAGAAGGACCCTTCTACCCAGAAGGTGAACCTAAATTTAACGTGTTCATTCATCATGTATTGACTGTGCTAGATGCCCAGGGACAATGTGCTAGGACTCTATTGAGTATGAGTCCTTTCTCCTCCTTTACTTTTTGTCTCCTCTCCTCTCTTTTCTCTTTCCTCTCTCTCTTTCCCCTTCCTGTTTCTCATCTTCTCTCCACTCTTTCCTTTTTTGCCGAGGCGTGGTCTTGCTTTATAGCAGCCAAACAACTTGAATGTAGCCCAAACTGGTTTTGAATTAGTAGCTTTCTCACCTCAGACTCCTGACTACTGACATTACAGTCATGAACCAGCGCACTTGGCAAGCTCAGTCTTTCCTACAGTTATTTCACAACAGACTTCACTGCAACACTCAACACCAAATCCGCTTTCAGCTTAGTTCAAAGAACTTTCCAACCACAGACATAATTGCAAAGATCCTATGAAAGGTAGTATAAATGTGAGTGACTTGGAACAGCCCTCAGGGTATCTAACACTCCCTTGATTATGTTTCAATATATCACACACATAGTAATTATGATCCTCTGCTGTTCCAATTATTCCAGTCCCAAAATGAAGAAGTTGACTTTGTGTAGGAAAACTGACCAAGGTTGACTTTGAAGTTGATACAAGAAGTGGGAATTAGAGCATCCACTAAATATGCCCCAAGGTTTTTAAAATGTGTGTATGGAATACACCAAGAGAGTCCTCCTGGACATGTGGTGCCTTTGCTAAGTCTGGGAAGTCAAACAGTTCATTCCTATTAGCATTCAGCAATTACTGCTATCATAGCTCTTGCTCATACCTCATAGTCTTAGAATTTGCTAGGGAAAATGAAAACTGACATCCTAAAAATTGCATATGTTTAATATTTTTGTTGTTGATAAATTTCCAGTAACTAACATTTTCTATTTTTTCCTCTCTAATTTCTTTGGTTCACTTTATGAAATTGCTAGAGGACTTGATAAGAAAAAAAAAAGTGTGAAAATGTTAGTAGATGGTAGACTCAGAAGTTAAAACTCCCTGATTCTGCAGAGGACCAGAGTTTGTTTCCCAGGGTTTATTTTGGATAACTCACAATCACTGGCCCCTCTCGCTCTGGGAAATCTGTTGTTCTCCTCTGGCCTCTTTGGGGACTCAGGCACTCATATATCAACACACAAACACACACATGCACATAACTAAAAATAAAATAAAAATAGAAAGTATAGGCCGCAAGCTTTTTATAAATTGCCTAAAAGCATTATCTGATGTTTGTGACATGAATTTTGACCATCCAGTTTAGACAGGGTTTCTGTAGTTTCAGGAGGCCTCAACGAATATTTTTCAAATATTGATGATATAGACTTTATGAGATATTTATATGCATGTATACATAAATACACATACACATATATACACACATATTTTTATCTTTAGAAAAATAGAATTTCAAGATAACATTACAAAGACAGCATCTGGAAATGTCTGGATTAAACAGAAAAATAGTAAAAACTGAAATTTATCTGTCAAATGTAGAAAATGTGGCCTGCATGCAGTGTTATTATGGTTTCACCTCTACTTTTATATAGAATAAGATGATTAAATAATTATTAATAGAAAAGAATAGATAGACAATATATTAAATACATCTTAGAATGGGATATAATCACCAGACATATATACTAGGCTTAAGCTATAAATAACAGATATCATACATTGTTACATGTTTTTACTAAGGAAAATGCATGCTTTCAAGTTTTTTTTTTAAATTAAAAGTTAATATTCTTCACTAAGTTGTTGCTAGAAGATGGCTGGAGGGTTTAAGGTGGCTCTAAGTGATAATAAAATTATTTGTCTTTAATTTATATTAAGAAAACATTGCATTAGCTTTCAAAACATTATTGACCCACATCTAGGAAGACATACAATATTTTTATTTTGTAGGTGAAGTAAATTAGATGCACAAACCTAGCAAAGGGGCAGAGTCAAAGCCCATCAGACTCAACTGGAGAAAACTGAAAACATTGCATTTTCTCAAAGCAGAGGTTTAAAAATTTCACTAAATTATTGAACTTGTGGGCACTGTAGTTACCAAATTAAAAAATTTTCAAAAAATAAGAAGTCAAAATCAGATCCCATGTAAAAGGTTTTAAATAAGGATATGTTGGAAAGTGTTACTTGATAAATACTTGTGTTATCCATCTGCAAAGTTAATCAGTAAAATATAAACATTCTGCCCAGTGGTTTTTCTAGGGCTATTACGATAGTGCTGGCATCATTTTCTTGCTTCATTAGGGATTACCAGGACCTGATGGATCCCCTGGCTCTGTTGGACCAAGAGGACAAAAAGTAAGTTAGCCACTTGGTGTTAATTATGTAGTGTCCTTAAATGCCAATGAAAACACCTCAAGAGAAAGTTTGCAAATCAATTGAACATCTGGTAGGCTGGATTAAAGATTTCGGTATCTATTCAATTTTCTTATATCCATATTCATGCTTCAAAGAGAGAAGAACAGTGAAACTGTTTTTATTTTTTTAGGGAGAACCTGGCGTGCCTGGATCTCGTGGTTTTCCGGTAAGTATTAGTAACGATAAAGCAACAAAACTGAAAACCTATGTTTAGGTAAAATTCCTCCACTGTGAAGAAAAATGTAATGCAGTTTCCTACATAATACACACGACAAAGGGCCTATGAGCCATCAGGTACAGTAAGTACACTATTGTGGCCAGAAATGTTCAAAGGTATGGGGTAAAGTGCACATTCATATCAGGTGGGGTTTCTCAATGCGACTTTCTTTTGAGACAGAAAGAGGCTTACTCTGTAGCCCAGGCTGGATTTAATCTCACAGTGATCCTCCTGAGGTGTGAACCACAATGCCTAGCTGCGTCTGGCGCTTCTGCCTCAGTGCTCGGAACCATTGAGCAAAGGTCCAAGTGTGGTCTGATTGAAGTCTCACAGTGCATCACTCCCCTCACAGCTGCATGTCTGATGAGAGCGCAGTAGATGGGCTGTTGCTCAACAGATGTGTTCTTCCCCAAAGAAGCACAATGGTACCTTCACGTGCAGGACTGGGCTCTGTTCTCTGTTCTTACTGTTTGCATCAGTCTGTGTCCTCTCCCCGTTTGATCTCCTGTCTTTGCTTCCTTTTTTATCAACCTTTCTTTTTTTATTGGTTGCCTTGGTCCCCTGTGACAGTTTTACTTTTGCATCATGTATACAAACATTATTTCATATAATTGTTATATAATAATATCTTATATTTATAATATAGACATATATCATAAATTTATTACAATATGAATATTATTTGTATAATTCTATATAAAAATATAGAATACACAGCTTTAAAAAAAAGTGGTTTTCCTTTCCGAGACTGATTTGGTTTGCTCTTCATGCTCACCTCCAGTGGCACCCGTTTTCCGCCTTGCTGGGGTTTGTTGTATACTGGACTCTGTGCTGGGAATTGCGAGGGGAGGATAAGTAAGGATGTGGCTTCAGCCTGAGCTAGTCTGGCGTGAATAAAGGGATATGAAGGACAGAGGAAAGGAAGGGTCAGATCACGATCTTTAAAACCAAATCGTATATTCCATAAAGATCCCATTATGAGGAGTGTTATCAATTTAATTCAAATACCTATTAGAGTTAGTGTGCAGAAATATAGTTATACCTTTTAAAAGGGGTACACCTGTTTCCAAAATATTTTTACTTGTGCATGTGTGTAAGCCCGCATGAATTTATGTGTACTCTGATCATGCAAGTTTCTTCAAAGCCGAAGGCACTGGATTCCCTGGAGTTGGAATTGAAGGGGATGTGAGCTGCCTAATGTTGGGCAGGGCTCAGGACGTCCGTAGGAGCAATAGCACACTTACACATGGAGCCAGCCCATATGACTGAAAAAAGTGTTACTCCTTTGCCTCTCTGTGCCAACAGCTTGTTTATGGGAACGTGTAAATATCATTTATTACAACCTATAAAGCTCTGTTGTCTTTAATACAGGTTTCTTATACAGATGAAGAAAATCTTTAGACTATCTGGTTGTGATGTGCCTCTCTGTAAGTGAGGGCAAGCATAGAAGGCTTCCTTATTGACTTTCTTTTAAAAATCCTTAGCAAAACAGTACTGGTAAACATAGAATCAAATCAAGGCTTCAGGGACGGAAACAATCTTCTGGCTTTGTCTGAGGTAGTGTGATATTGCTTCTGCTGTCCAGGGCTTTCCAGTGAGCACTGCCTGTCTATTTACACAGTGTAATAGTTTCAGCTTCTTGTGCACTGAGCCATGTCTATAACTATGTTTATACGATGTTCAAACCTCAAGCCATAAATATTTTTATTTTGATCTTTTAGGGCCGTGGTATTCCAGGACCCCCTGTACGTATCATTTCATTGTTTATAGTTTTACATATTCTAGAAAATACTCTATTTCTAAAAGCCTGGTCTAACCCTATGCCTACTACTCTAACCAGGGGGGTTTAAAGACTTTTCTGTATGGTGTTATATAGCTCCTAATGACAGCGTCACTATTTTTTTTTTTTGCCAAACAAAAATACCCATTCGGAAAATGACCACTTTAGGGAATTTCTATTTCCTGATAATAAAGTTTTGTTATATGAATTGTCTCACTGAAGGCCAACATGAGAAAAAAAAAGATGGGTGATTCATAGCATTTACGATAGACTGTAAACACTATTACAAATCAGATTGTCCCTTTGATTTGTTGACTTCAGGGTCCTCCTGGGACCACAGGACTTCCTGGAGAACTTGGCCGTGTAGGACCTAGTGTAAGTACCATGGTGCCTTTTGATTGACATTTGATCCTTTGAAAGAAGGTGCTACTGTTGCAGGCAGTGGGGTCACTGTGCATCTCCCCCTGAAATTCCCAATACTGTAGGTGAATTTTATTCCAGTTAAGCATTTCTTCCTAACTTGTAGCAGATTGAGTTTCAAATTAAAGATGTCATCCCATTATTACACCTTCATCTAGGATTGGGATCCAGTGTTTTTTCTGTTAAATTATCCATATGAAATTAAACAATAGCACTCAGTTATCACCATAAATACCATACTAGAAGCATTAAATTATAGCCAGGATTTAATTTTAATTGAACAAAAAGAAACTGAAATTGACTGAGAAAATTGTTGATAAAAGTGTTTCGTGTGTATTCTATAAACACTTAAAAATGTTGAAGTATTGATAAGAGAAGCTAAGAAATTATAATCTCATTGAGGGAAGGAGTCAAATGCCATGTATCTTTCTTGCTCTCTACATATGTTTCCTGTATGCAAAGTTACTCACATATATGTTCAAATGAATGAATTATGATTGCTTATTTAAAATATTTATGATGTTTCCGACTTTTTATGTAAAATATTAAGGAAGAAAATGTACCAATAGTAAAAATAGGGGGTTCAGAGTAATTTGAACCCACTTTCATCTGAATGGATTGTTTTAATTTAGCTATCTTTGCTTCACTGTCCATTGCAAGAGTTCAGTGACAGCTCAGACCAGGGGACAGCAGAACTAAGACATGGGTTTGCAAAAATGGGCCCTCCACTCTCAGTTTTGGGCTGGGGACTGTGCTTTCTTTTGCTTTAATTATCTGAATGACACTAGCAATACTGGCTACTCTGTTCTGTAAACCAACTGGATCAACCCATGGGTTTTCTGATTCGTGTTTAAAGTAGGTAGAGGGATCATCCTATAGATAGCTGCCTCGATGTCTGTGTCTGCTTTGCTTTGTTTCCTACCTTGGTAAGACCAGAATTTCTTTGTCTGCCTGGTGTTGGACAACTAATTGGGTTTTGATGGTAGGTTCATGCCTGCCTGAGTTCTGCTTGACTTTCTAGCAATGCCTTTCTCTCATGGCTCCTTGGTTTTATGAACTGTATTCTGAATCTTGCGTAACTACTGTGTCTATTTTGAAATGACCTAGGGTGACCCTGGGAAAAGAGGACCACCTGGCCCCCCTGGTCCCCCAGGACCCAGTGTAAGTAATTTCCAGCTTAAATTTCTTTTGTATCTGAGTGGGAACTGAAGAAATCTTAGAAACAAACGTGAAACTATTTATTAAGTTCTGCTCTTCCAAAATGGCTACTGTCTTTTCTTTTTCTTTTTAATATACTCAGAGCCTGTTTCATTTTACAACCAGAAACATAGAGGAACCACAATAATCTAAAGGGTGCTTTCCCAGAGAGGTCTTATTAGTTTACAGCATTTTGATAGTTGTGATTTCTTAAGACCTTAAAACGTTGACATGAGAAGAAGCATTTTCATGCAAATAAGTTCTTGCTAAGTTTTTTATAGAAGAAATAAAAACAATAGTTTAAGTATGTGGTACTCTATGTTTTCATTCATGTGCCAGAGTTTCCCACTTTCTATATTGTCAGTTATTTAATCTTCCCAAAGAGTCAACCAACTATAGTTTAGGGATCTTTGAAGGAATCACCCATCAGTAAATCTTCAAATATTAACATACATGCTTCTATTTTTCCTTGTATTTCATAAAATCAATACCCTTATTATATTTTTGCAAGCTTGTTACATACTACAAAATATATTTTGAAATTTCTATTATTCATAAGTTAGAGTAAATCATCTAGTTTTATTCTTCATTTTTGTATTTTACTTACTTTAGGGAACAATTGGATTTCATGATGGAGACCCATTGGTAAGATTTTTCCTTTGATTACAATATGGTTTGTAACTCTTTCTTATTAGTATCTATTAATATAAAACTATGAGTTTAATCGTGGTGTTTTATACATGCGTACAACATAATAGTTTTAAAGACCATGCAGTCTTCAGATGAGCTGTCTTTAAAATGATCTGACAGGAATATGCTTGGCCTCCATGTTCTTCTTTAACCTAGATGGATTGGCTGCTCACGTGTTCTCAGGCTATACAAGGTTTTCACTGGAGAAGGGTCATTGTTTCTGTTCAAGCCTTCGGCTCTATGCCGAGGTGTGATTTTCCATGGGAGTACTCCAGTTTGGGGAGATGTTTTATGTCTGGACGAGTAGTCAACAATGGTAAACCACACTTATGGAGTTTCGGTCTATGTTGGAAGGCTGTGACCTCAGGATGGCGCTGTTTCAACGGAGAAGGAAAAGGCCAGACGAGGTCCTGCTACAGTCTACTGTCTAAAGAAATTTCACTTCTTTTATTAGATCTGAGATAAATATGATAAAATGTTTATATGTAACATGTGGAAGATGAGCACGTGGCAGGATGACTGTTGAATTCTCCGTGGTTTTCTATATCTAAAAGAAAAACAAAGGAAGGGGATATTCAGAGTTGTTTAATGATTATAATTGCTTTGAGGCTCTGTAGCTGGGCTCCTTGAAAAAATATTCCACATTTTCACAAATTGGGTGCTCTAGTTTACCTCTTCCCCTCTCTTTGTCAGTGCCCCAATTCCTGCCCACCAGGTCACTCTGGATATCCAGGCCTCCCAGGCATGCGGGTAAGAATAATTCCATTACTCTATCTTCAAGAGTGTGATATGTGGAGAAAGAGGGGCAACATTTAACCACTGGTCTTGGTTAGATTTGTCAAGTCTGCCTTTGCTCTTTCTGTCTGTAGCACAAATTCAGCCTGGAAAATCTAACTAGTGCCCCTAGTGCATGAGGTGCATGTGCTCAGTTAGAGAATGTCTGTAGTTAGGGAGGAAATACTCCCAGCAGGCACCGGGCCAGGAAACTTGAACATGAAATCCAGGACTGGACGTTTGTCTTCTATAGGGGAAGGCAGTGGTAGGGATATGGAGGGAGACTGTGCATATACACTGTGTAGATGAGAATTTGAGAATGTCATGGTGAAAAAAAATATTATCGGGAAAACTGTGCAGAACAGATTTTCCGGAAGATTTTTTTCCCCTCCCACTTTGCCAAATGATACTTAAAAATGTTTATTTTGAGGGAAAAAAAAGAATTCTGGGGACAAATTGCTTTCCCCTCCACTCTCTGAATCTGAAGTGATTTTAATTCCAGACCCTTCCTGCTCTGCTATGATTGGAAGACGCTGGGTTGAGAGGCACAGGTTTCCAAAGGGTTTTCTCTAATGGCAATTTGGCGAGTTCTCTCAATTGCGATGCTGTGGAAGGGTTAGACCTATATGGGAGGAAACTTATTTTTCCAAAACACCAGAGAGAGGTTGTAGAACGAATTCTAATTGGTTTTAATAATAAAATCTCAGAGTCAGATGTTAGTGGGTGAAAGCTGAGAGATCAGAGGAACAGAGCAGCCAGCCGCTAGAGAGTTCTCTCCTCTACCATTGCTCAGACCTAAAGGGCGATCCTGTCCTATGACTGTCTCCTCAGACTGCCTAGACTGCACCTCAGACTTCAGTGAGCTCCCATCTCCTCCAGCCTTGTATTCCTCTCTCCACCCAGCCGTATCACTCCTGTCTCCACCTCCCTAGTGCTGGGATTAAAGCTGTGTGATCTCAAGGGGTGAGATCACCTTTGTGTGAACTCTGTCTCTTTTTGACTGATCCAGTCTCATGTAGCCCAGGGTGGTCTTGAACTCACTGAAATCCATCTGCCTCTGTCTCGTGAGGCCTGGGAGTAAAGGTGTGTACCACCACTCCCTGGCCTCTAGTGGCTTAGCTCAGCACTCTGGTCTTCAGACAAGCTTGATTTGTAAAAACACAAACACAGTATCACTATAAGAGGTGAAATTTCCAGCAGACCTAATTTGGGAACTTCGTCTCACAGTTTTCTGGGTGTTACCATTCCCAGGTGAGATTGGCACAGCTGGGACCCCCACTCCCCTGCTGCGGGGCAGCTTTTATTTTCCCTCTTTGTCCCTTCTCTTTCACACTTCCCACCGAGGAAGGAAGCAACCCTGCCTCTGAGACGCCTACTCTCACGCAAGCCCTTCCTCTACCTCCCAGAAGGAGCTGGCCATAGAGGAGGTAGACGGGATTTCAACATGGTCATCAGGGAGCAAGGCATAGCTGGGCAGCTTCTGAAAGGGTTAAGTTTCTTGTGCTGCACACTTTCAAAGCTTTCAACCTAACCTTGGTGGGGAAGCTGGGGAAAGTGAAGAGAAGGTGGGTATCACCCGTGCTGCTGGACTGAGCAGCAAGCAGGTGTTAGTCTAGAGGAGCGTTATCGTCCTGATAAATGAATAAATAAAGCTGATGCCTATTGTCTAAATGAGTCACATGGTGTACATGGTGCTATTAAAGCTTCCAAGGCAGTGTTGTGCTTTGTGACAATCGTTCTTCATAGCATTTTAACACAGACTTAGAGAGGCAGAACAATTTTATGAGCCTTCTGGCTACTTTTGACATCAAACCCAATGCAGCTTCATTTACTTGTTTTTTTTTAATTTTTTAATTTTTGTGTTTGTTAGGGTCATAAAGGGGCAAAAGGAGAAATTGGTGAACCGGGACGACAAGGACACAAGGTAAGGGAAATGAGAATTTAGTGGACCAATGTGATTAAGAGATAGTGCGAATGTCCACTACAAGGAATTCTAAGGAATAGTAAAGTGTGATGTGTTATTTCTTTGGAAAGTAAATGCTTGTGTATTCTAAGTACAATATTCTAAGCTGTTCAGTTATTGAAATGACAAAGAAAATGCCATTTTTTTGCCTATTTGCCCCGTATTGACTATATTTTCTTTCTTTCAAATATGCCATATTTTTTTAATTGAAGCTGATGACAGCCAGACACTATGTCACTAGTTGCTTTTACCTCCCCAGAGTTTATGATAGCTGTGAAGTTGTACAAGTGTTTTGAAAGTCAGAAACACGGGACTTAGTAGATAATTGGTTTTGAAGTCCACTTCTGAACTAATTTGTCTGTTTATTTCTCATCTCTTTTCACCATAACTTTGACTTAAAGTAGCTGGAAGTTAGCAATATTATCTGGTTAGAAATGTGGAATCTAGGCCGGGCAGTGGTGGCACAGGCCTTTAATCCCAGCATTCGGATTGGGGGATGGTGCAGAGGGGCAGAGGCAGAGGCAGAGGGGCAGGGGCAGAGACAGAGGCAG
>LOEQ01002494.1:71286-86957 GCA_001685075.1 Bramus lutescens
GGCAGAGGCAGAGGCAGAGGCAGAGGCAGAGGCAGATCTCTGTGACTTCGAGGACAGCCTTGTCAACAAGAGCTAGTCCCAAGATAGGCTCCAAAGCTCCAGAGAAACCCTGTCTCAAAAAACCAACCAACCAACCAACCAACCAACCAACCAACCAACCAACCAACCAACCAACCAACCAACCAACCAAAAAATGTGGAATCTATATTGCATTGAGGTTGTTATACCCCCCCAAAAAAGCTGAAAAGTACTTGAAGCAAATCAACTTGGTTGCCATATCTTCATCTTATAATTTTACTTCCTGCATAGTGTAGACTCTTTCTCTTAGTAAATTTTATAACATTTTGCAAGATCATACCACTATTATTAGTGCAGGATTGCTAGACTTTGTTGATTGTGTCAGTCCATATAATTACTAGGCTATGGTAAAATATTCACCTTTTTCTTCAGCAGTAATGAGCAGGAGAGGCAATTTATTTTTTGAGTAAAATATCTTTAAGTATTAACATCCTTGAACTCTTCAGACCAAATCAGTCTGTTAAATAACCTTACTTGTATAATCAGGATAAATAGGCCAATTTTCTGTGCCCTATTACAGTTTGCACATTATTTTCAGTCATTTATTATGAAGGCTGTGAATTGCTAAGGTATTTTTATTGATCTAGAATGAAGCCGCTGGGTTTTGGGTATCAAACTTGAATAAAATAGAAAAGGTGAATGTCCTGTTTCTCTGCGTGCCCATTCCTCATCAGAATTTTAGATTTCCCCATTTTGAAAATTCAACCAATATTTATCAACTACTCATTATGTGCCATTGTTTGTTCAAAGTTCTGAGAGTTCAGAAGAGAACAAAAACAATACTCAGTCACAGGGGATTGACTAAATTGAACATGATACTGCTCCACGAGAACACTAGCTAGTCACTAAAATGAACATTAAATTACACCCAGAGCTTTTTTCTCTTTTTGTGAGGTGCCTGTAAAGCAGACAGTAGGCTTCCTTTCATGCCAATACTCTTATCCCCTCCTCCTTGTGCTGTGGGTCCCTTTCCTTTGGAGAACCACCTCTTCCTTGTCCCGCAGGATTTAGAACTGCTAATCAGGGCATTTCTCCTTAATGCCCATCAAAGTTCTATTTTTGGTGCCTACAAATTAGCTATACAGAAACTTTTTTTGCATATTAGGCAATTAGATAAACATCCACTTTGATGTTGAAGATCCCTGTAGTTCTTTTGATATTTTTATGCAAACCTAAACTTTAAGTAGTGACTTTCAAAATTGACCTAAGAAGGTGGGATGGCAATAGGCCATTGATGACTGAGCCCTGGAAGAACTGAGCCTGAACTGAGCAGAGGGGCCTGGAGGTCTGCAGTTGGCACGCAGCTCCACAGTCTGCCTTTAAATGTATCCTGCACGTTAACTAACGAAGATTAAAAAGCTTTGTGAATACAAGTGAAGTACTAATAATAAAACTGTGGTCCTGGAATCATCAATCTACACTTCAATCAGCATCCATTCCAAATTCCTCCAGTGAGATGATAATAAATAAGGTCTCCTAAACTTGTCATTTAGAATTTGTGACTATTGATTGGGTGAGTACATTTTATCTGCAGGAGAAATGTTTAATTCAAACATATTACTTCAAGTTTTATTGGAAATCTATGAGAAATATGTCATATGCTGATAAGAAAACTTGCAGTGGACTGTCAATCATTGTTGTTTGTACAGCAATGTGATAGCTCTGGAGGAAAAGCAAGTACCATTTAATTATATTTGGGAGGTGCTGGAGAGATGGCTCAGCAGTTAAGAACATTTGTTGCTCTTGCAGAGAGGACCCTGGCTCGGTTCCCAGCATCCACATGGCAGTTCAACCCAGTTCCTGGGGATTCTGGCCTCTGCCGGCACTGCCTTCACATATATACATACATCCAGGCAAAACACTCATGCACATAGAGTAAAAATAAGTCCTTGATTGTTCTCACATAAAGATTACCCACTCCATGAATTAGCCAATTTCATGGGACTTTTGACTTTTAACTTGGACTGCCTCTTTCCACTGTCAATTGTAGTTCTAGTAGAATACAACCTGAATTTATTTATGGTACTAAAGTAGTAAAAATTTCATAATTCACTTGGAAATTAAGTGCCAGGGCTCGCGAGATGGCTCTTGTGAATGGGTAAATGGTCTTGCCGTTAAGCCTACCTTAGTTTGATCTCCAGAATCATGTGTTGGTAGGAGAGAACCAATCCCATAAGATGTTTTCTGACCGCCATAGATGCATGTGGTATATGCATGACCCCTCCAAATAAATAAATGCAAAAATTAGATGTAATTCATTGAAACATAATCTAGTTGTTTTTTGCACTTGATGCCTAAATGTTATCTATTAATACTCTATTAAATTTTCTATGGCGATTCAAGTTCATCTGGAAGAATAAACATTTAGGCAAATATGAAAAAGAAGAGTATCTATGAGTAAAACATATAGAGAAATTCTTTCCTCCGTAGATGAAAACATATTCAAAATTTAGTAAGTAAAAAAGTTTTGGTAACAATGACATCACATAGCAGATCAATAGTAAAATCAGAGCTCCCCAGCTCACATTTCCACACTATATAGAAAGTATTTGTTAGTCAATATATGATACTGAAACAAGTGTCTGATCACCACAGTAAAGATATATTTTTAATCAAAAATTAAATTACTAATAAATACTTTTGCATAAAAATTGAACTATGGAATGATTCAAAGGAAATATAAATGAATTCTAATATCCTTATTGGTGAAAGTGGCATTTTTGTTATTGATATCACAGGCATAATTTATGAAAAAATTAACATTGTTCATGGTATAAATTTATGATAAGAAAATCCAAAATGGAAATTACAACAAAGTATCTTACAGTAATGTGGTACCCTCTCTTTTTTCTCCCCTCCTGTTTTCCTCCCTCTCTTTAGAAAACCTTGAAAGAACAGCTTCTAATTGGTATCTCCTTGGTTGACTCCCTGTCTGCCTTTCTGTATTGCCTGAATACCATGCAATTGACATAGACTACCTATATAATTTAACAAGACACAGTAGATCCAACCAGAGGATGTCAAACACACTTAACATCCTGAGCAAGACCTGGCGTATTCATTTGCTAGTTAATATTTACTGTGATTTTTTTTTCTGCTGCTCTTTAGGGTGAAGAAGGTGACCAGGGAGAACTGGGAGAAGTTGGAGCTCAAGGACCCCCAGTAAAGTATTTTTTAAAAAATGTTTATGTAGGATAAGCAAATCTTTTTAATGGCTCGGTATTATCTTCTCTTTAGTGCGTGGATTAATAGTTTACAGCATATGAACTTGATATTCTCTGTGCTTCCAGCCAGTCAGCACTAGGCAACCACTACTTTTTCACAATAAGAAAGAGTTAACATTGTGCATTCAGGCATTTTTTAAAAGAAAGTTTCTATGTAAAATCACTTGTAATCTCCAAGATTTCATAAGCTAAAAGCAAATGTTGAGCCCAACAGGATGATATATTTCAATTTCGGCAGTGCTCTGGCGTGACGGAAGTAACGTCTTGTATACCTTGATCACGAAGTGGCTTCAATTCCATGGGATTACTGCAGTTTGTTCCAGAAAATGATCACACATTAGAATGCTCTTAGAGGCTCATAACCATGCCTCTTACTGTAGTCACACACCTGCTGCCATGTAAGAAGTAAGATGGCTGGACATAAACATACTTCAAGTGTAAGATGTTTTCTAGGTTGGAATTCATGTTAATTTTGTACCATGTGGAAGCGCAATTGTTGGCCTTTGTCCTAGTCTAAATTACAGCAATAATAAGTGTTGAGGATTCCTTGAACATCTGAAGCTCTCTGAAGTAAAGCCTATGTAAAAGGCTACCAGCAAAGAGTCGGAGAAGACAACTCAGGCTCCCTCTCCTGCATTGATCTCCTCAGGACTACTCTTTCGTAGAAAAAAAAAGATTTTACTTTTTATTTTATATGTATGAGTGCTTTGCATGTATGTATTGCACCATGTGCATACAATGCCTACAAATGCCAGAAGATGCCTTTGAACTCGAGTTATAGACAGTTGTGAGTTGCCATGTGTCAGAGCTGAGAACTGGACCTAGGACCTCTGCAAAAGAAGGCAGTGCTCTTAACTCCTGAACCATTGTGAGAGCCCCCAGAACTAGTCTTTTAAAGGGGTGAGAAGGACTGTAAAGATCCATGCTTATTTAGAGTTTAAGGCTAAAAGAAATGGCAATGAGCATCTAAGAAATGCTTTCTTCTTCTGGGCCACATGAGACCTTTAAGAGACCTTTGTAGGAGACCGAATGTTTTCTCCACAGGTTTGCTTTTTCTGAGTCTTTGCAAGGAGGCATTAAGGAGCTGAACTTTTACTTTCTAGGAGATAGTGCCAGATAGTGTAATTTGTTTGCTTTTGGTTTTTGGATCTAATGAAAATAGGTGTGGGTTTATATATTTTCAAAAAAATCCATTCTCAAAGATTATGGAGTTATGTTGTATAGCTCAGCGGATCGACTGGGAATTACTATCATCATCTGCTGACCTACTGGTGTCTGGGAGGAGGATGTTCAAATGTTTCTGGAGAATTCACAGATTTTTACCTCTTGATATAAAAGCACACTCATAAAGCAATACATATATTCATAAAATTTCTATGGTGTAATCATATAAGGAATAGCCATTTTAAGGGCTTATTTATGCGATTCCTGTATCACAATTACTTATTAATTTTTTTATGTACAGGAATTATCCACAGAGTCAGTAAACAAGCTACATAAATTAAAGCGCTTAATCTGATATGACCACATTTCATTTGAAAACCTAAGGTGTCAATCCAGCCTGGTTCATACTGTAGTTGGGAATTTGGAACACTTTCTGACTGACATGCAGAGAATTTGTGACTGAACTAGATAAATGAAGGCTGGTTCTCGAACTGTCCATCTTTTCCGAGTGTGAAGATGGAAGACGATAGCCACCCTGAAGCACCTTTATCTGAGGTCAATGTGAAAAGTCAGCAGATGTCAAAAGTATCTAACTTCCTTCCAATGGAGCATGCACTCACAGCTCCATGCTGGCGAGAACCCAGGCTTACCCTTGAGCAGGTGGCACACGGAAGAACCTTTTCAGTACTGAAATAGTGCTCGAGAGCCACTCCACTTCCTCGTGTTTAGGCTTATTCACCTCTGTGTCTGTGATTTCTTACTATGTCATGCTGGAGTTGAGAACACTTTTTATCATAGAAATAGTATGATAAATACTGGTGACAGGTGATTGTTGGACAGTCTAGTTCTATTTCTGATAATACACTGCCTTCCTTTGCTAACATGGATTTGTAGGTAGCTATTATTTTAAAAGGTAAAATAGTGCTACCCCTAATGGACCTCAAAAGAGGTGGCAATGGGAGTGTGGGTTCTACCCGTGGGTTAAAAGATGTCAACAACACTGTCACCGTTGCTTGTATTTACTTTTTTTAAGCCATCAATTATTGTGTTCACTTAATTTGTATAGAGTTATATAAGCCTTTAGAATTTTACCAAAGGGCTTTAAGCATTAGAATTTTACTTGGACCTTTCTTTTTAAATTGTAAGTGTTTGCCTGTGTATACTGTTGCCATCTCTTAATGTCATCTTTCATTATGGTAACATGCTTTTTCTGGATCAGCATCTGCAAAAAGTGTGTGCTTTGACAGAAATCATTGGCCACCCCTCCCTCTTGCTTTTCCAGGGACCTCAAGGTCTGAGAGGCATCACTGGAGCAGTTGGAGACAAAGGAGAAAAAGTGAGATATCTACAATAAAGACATAATATAAGAGTGATTTTGCCTCCAGTAGCATCACTTTTTAGTTTATCTTTTACATGTTTATATGTTTTAATAATACCTGATACAGTGCATATTTTGTAAATATTTACAATGACAAGGAAAGCATGTAATTATTAAATATATAGGCATTTTCCACTAAATATTTTTGGTAGGATTCATGGCACAGAACCCATGGCATGGGGTAGTACTGTCTTAGGTAAAATCGAGTAACTGGGGATGAATTGTTCCAGATTTGTCATTATCTGTAGCTAGTGCTCACAGTACTGACACAATGCTGGGAATGATTCTGGTCCAGCATGGCTAAGACTGGGGAAGATAGAAAGGGAGAGGTAGGCTCCTGAGACCATGTTAGCTGCTCTGCCTTACACAGGGGCCATTGAGTTGTAGCCATAGACACCAGCCTGTCCTTTGCCAGTTTCAGAGTCAGGTTTTCCTGACTCTTGCCAGGCAAGGCATCTGCAAGCTTCAAGGACAGTTTGAAGATCAGACTTACCTCAAGTGCATTACCTCTTTAGAGAGGCAGATAAACAGATAAGCAATTATGATACAATTAAGGAAGACACAAATCTGCGGTCAGGCAGCGCAAGGAACTTGCAACAAAGCAGTGGCTTATCTTGATATGACATCTGGGAGGGCAGGCCCATGACAGAGCCAACTTCAAAAGGTGACAGGAGAATGAGGTGCAGGGGATGGTGAAGGATGAAGGATGCTGGGTGGAGTGACCCTGGCTTTGCTCTCTTCAGAGCCTTTTTCTGATAATTTGTATCAGCTCCATAGAGCATGGTGGTTTTCAGTTAAGATTTCATTGTTGATATACAACGTATTTTAAAAGAAACCCTTTTCTGAAGAGCTGCACACCCTGTGGCTTGCAGGCCTGACTTGTCTACCACATTTTTTTCACTCTCCCTTCTCACACTTGATCTTTTCTAGATATTTCTCTCCTGTTTTCTCCTTTCCATTTCCTCTAAGGTATTTAAACACACACACACACACACACACACACACACACACACACCACTGAAGTCCCTCTTATTTTTACATCCACGCTCCTTCAAGTAACATTTGATGCACATCTCTTGGTTATTAAGCAATAAATTTTATCTATTTTGATGCAGTGAACACCCAGGCTATCATTTTTTCTCTCATGGATTTAACTTGCCCCATAAAATAGGCGAACTCTCCTTGAAACCAATTACTGTCCTTGATATGATCTTTATTTGAGGTATTTCTCCATTTGAGATTTTTCAAAATTTTTCATTTCTCTTCATTTCTGTTAAATTGCTTCAAAGAGACAGCTCCCTTTGTGAACACAGATGTAGAAGGGTTACTTAGTAACAGCAATTTGGGCCTGAGCTCATGCTGAACTGCAACACAGCCCAGAGCGAGTGCATCAAAGCCATTTCCGTAATGCAAAGGCTGGGGTGTGCTCTCGTAATGCAAGGCGAATGATGAATACAAGGTCTTTTTCAGGTGTTCTTAATCCTTTCTTTTCTGGTGAATGGAGAAGGGCTCTGCTCTGTTCAAGTTTTTAGTGATCAAAGAATTTCAGGGCTCTGTGCTACCTCTGCTTCCACAGTGTTTTTTTTTTCTTTGTGTCCATGTGTGTCTGAACTTTCTATCAAATGTTTTCTAGTTTTTCATTCTTACCCAGTCCACCTGGTTGTGCTGGCCTGACATCTATCCAGTGCTCTTTGACCTTTTTCTGCTTGTTTCTATCACCTCCTCCCTTCAGCTACTTCTTTAGGAGACCATCCATCTGTCCACTTGAGTTATCTTAGTGCTTTCTCATTCGCTTCATAGATGAGAGGAACATCTCCAGATGGGGTATGCATTTTGTCAGGGAGAATATGTAGGGAACCCAAAACCCACGGTAGTTTTGTTTTCTAAAAGAAAACCACCCTTTGGTTCTAATGAAGAAAATGAGATGGTATCTGTACTGTAACCAAGTCAGAGACCATTTCCAGAGGTCAGATTTAAACAATTTAGAAAGTTCCTATGCCATTACATTATAAGGTGGATTACTATATAGAAAGTAATATCAATCCAGGAGTGGGTATGTCTAGATTCCTCTAGGAGTCTAACAGTTCTCTCTTCTGAATCACAGTCATGTGATTTACTTTTATTCGAACTCAGGGGTGGGGTGGTGGTTTCTAGAGCCATAGAAGTCCTTCTCACACTTGTGGGCATCGCGGAGTCCACTACAGCTACCCCTAAATTCACACTCACCTGGTGGCTCTAGGACCCCTAGCATTAGTGAATTACCATAGATGTCCTGAGCCTTTTGAGGCTGCCTGCTGAATCTTGTTCAGGAGATCTGCTAAGTTCTGTGTATAAGGACCGGTTTTCAGTTCATGCCAGCAGTTGAGTATAGAGCCATGGTTAACTTAGAACATACACAGTGGTATCAAAGGTTGTCCCAAGTGTTCTTGGCGTGATGAACAGTACACACTAGTGGCTTCTTGTCCTAAGCATCTAATGAATTATTCTTCATTGTTCATTCACAAATATAGTATGTGATAAGAACGTAAAGCTTCCTTTTGTTCTGGCTGGTATGCTTCTTTAGAAAGACGATGATGCCCTTTAACACACATGACTGGTCTGAATTTTATTTCTTTGTCTCGTTTTCAGGGTGCTCGGGGATTAGATGGAGAGCCTGGGCCACAGGGGATTCCAGGTGCAGCTGTAAGTAGCTTTTCTCTCACAATCAGCAACAGATTTTTAAAACAAAGATACTCTCCCTTCCCTTCCCCTTTCCTATCCTTCCCTTCTCTACCATCCCTCCCCTGTCCTTTGTTCTGATATATCATCTTGCTATGTAGCCCTGTCTGGCCTTAGACTTACAGTGATCCTCTGGTGTCAACCTACCAAATGCTGAGATTACAGATGAACAAACACTATCACATTCAACCAAAACACATGTTTTCAGGGCTTTACCCCATTTACCCCAGTTTTCTTTTCTTTTTGACTTTTCTATCCATAGGGATCAACATAAGTAACTTTTACATATAAATTATTGAAATGAAAAATAGAAGCCAGGTCTGATAGGCCAGGCCTGTAATTGCAGCTACTCAAGAGGCAGAGGTAGCGAAACCCCAAATTCAAGGCATGGTTGGACTACAGATTGACTTCAGGGCTAGTCTGACCAACTTAGTGAGAACCTGCCATAAAATAAACAGAAGGATGGATGAAATAGTTCAGCGACAGAGTGCTTTTCCAGCATGTGACAGGCCCCAGGCTTGTTTCCCAGTGCCAATAAATAAATAGAAAAGTGGGCAAAAGTTTTCAAATTTATTTAAAAATTATAATCTTTCTTTTGGATGCAGAGAACTATTACCCTAGTTTTCTTAGGGGGTTTGTCCTGCGGTTACCTGCTTATATGATTGCCTTTTCCTTTTGCTTTGGTTGTTAGGGTACTTTGACTGACAGCAGTGACCATGTTTCTGGAGCCTAGACTATTCAACCTTTTCCTTTTTGCTGGTTTCTGATCTCATTGTTTCATAGTTTGACTACCATGTACCCATTGGACATTATTCAGACTGCCTCACAGCTTTTTGAAGATTCACAGATGAAAGAAATCATTATTACTCATCTATACCACAAAAAAGGTAGACATTACACACATGAAACAGAGTGTCTCACTATCGAGGTACAATGGGAAAGGCAAGATAGGACTCAATGATGAGCTACAAGATCAGGTGCTTGAGTAGGGACAGAGGCAGTTCACTAGAGGAAGATTGCTCTGGAAAGGCCTTCTGGGAAAGGAAGCAAAGTGCAGAGGGTGCTGTTGGTTATTTGTGCTACCGCAGGGCCCCACTGCCTAGGGGAAAGGTGTGTTTTCAGAAGAGGAGACTGAATGGATCAAGTAGAAATGCAGTATGAGTGATGCCAACACCAGGCTGAGCAGTCTGAGCTGAGAAATGGCAATAGAGAGCCGGGTGAAGCTGGGAGTAGTTTAACAATTCAAAAACCCTATATTTTAAGAAAGACATCTCATCTGTTGGGGGCTGGAGAGATGGCTTAGTGGTTAAGAGCACTGGCTGTTCTTCCAAAGGTCGTGAGCTCAAGTCCCAGCAATCACATGGTGAGTCACAACAATCTGTACTGAGATCTGGTGCCCTCTTGAAAAAGAGACCCGGTCAGTGATCCTCATCAACTTAGACCATGAAACCCAATGTGGACAAATTCAGCAGAACTGCCATCTATGGGGTGCCTATGCATGCTTCAGCACTGCCAGGGCATAAATTTCATTTTTTCTTCTCATCTACTGCCATATATAACATGTATCATTAGGTAGATACCTTTTTCCAGAAACTATTATTATTGAAGTGGGAACCAAATAGCAAAGAGAAAAATCCAGGTGTCTAACTCATCCCTCAGCCTACCATAACAGCCAATGAGATCAGCTTATAAGTACAAAAAGTGAACAATGTTGTTGCTTTAAAAGTGAAATTCAGCCTGTTTCTCATGCACATCCAGAGTGCAGAACCATCATGCATCTAGAATGGAAACAAATGACACACAACCTCAGTTAACCTATGGCAATAGCAGTGATCAAGTTATTTACTTTTGCGGACCAAGAGCAACATTCCTCAATAGCAGCTGGAGAGATGGCTTACTGGTTACAACCCTGGTTCAACTCCCAGCACCCACGCGGCAGCTCAAAATCCATCTACAACTCTGCTTCTAGTGGACTGGATACCAAGGCAAAACATTCATATACTCTAAAAAGTTATTCAGTAGTCTTCAATGTGGATGATGTTTTCTAGCCTTTGAGTACCCCCAAGTAAGCAGCTTCTGTTCACACTAGGAATTTTTGTGTTTCTACAGGGTGACCAAGGACAGCAGGGCCCTCCAGGAGAAGCAGGTCCCAAGGGAGACAGGGTGAGAACAGATGAGACCTCATCACGGCAAAACAACCTGATTTTCTGAATTATCTGTCGATTTCACGTGTTTGCATGACCTGTGCACTGTGGTCGATGAAGATGCCTGCTTTCCTCTTTCTCTTCTGCCCTCCAGGGTGCTCAAGGTTCCCGAGGAATTCCTGGATCCCCTGGGCCAAAAGGAGACACGGTATGTCCTGAGCTGTAGGTGTCAAATACTGTTCCAAGGGTGGCTGACTAGGAAATAACATAGAGAAGAGGAATGTGGCTGTTTCTAAGACACAGTGTGCTCTTTGTGTGTCCTTAGGGCTTGCCAGGTGTAGATGGCCGCCACGGAATACCTGGAATGCCGGGAACAAAGGTAGCCATGTGGCTGAGTCCTGCGTGAATGCAGAGATCTTTGCTTTGCACAGCTAAATTCAGCATTTCCATTATATCATTACCAGGAAGTTTTCTTAAACAGCACTGCCATTTTTTTCCTCCTCTCTTTCAATTTTGAAATTGCCAACTGCAAAATTCTTATTAAGATAGCACACTTACTTGCTTGTTTTAGGAACTCAGTAAAATAGACTCATTGACGAAAGCCGCCTGAAAGAAACTCTGTTTGAATATGTGACCCATGTCCTACCCACCACCTAACCCGAGCTAAATAATTTCAAAGTACACCTAATGTTAGCTGCTGGAAAAATATTTTCACCTAAAATGTCTGCACTCCTCTTTCTTAGAAGAACACATCCTTTCATAATGGCACAATTGTGTGACTAAGAACTTTGCTTTCAGGGTGAAGCCGGGAAACCTGGACCTCCGGGTGATGTAGGCTTGCAGGGGTTGCCGGTATGTGCTCATCTTTGATTGCTTATGCTTATGTCTTATGTATGGGATAAAAAGATGAATTCTGAGGGATGACTATGTTACGCAGTTAAGTTTTGAGGGAAAAATGATGCTCTATTTTTTTGTTGTTTTCTTATTTTAATGTTTACATTTTTGATGGTTTCCCCCCGTGATTAGCTGGTCATTTGCCCAAAAAGCATAAAGAGAATAGTACATTATATGCACGCACCATTTGGCTTTATGGTCGGGACCTGCCTTCTCTGTTACCTTCCCAGCATAGTCCAGGGCAGTGGGCACTGTTCTGTCTCTTGTCTTTACTTTTATCCAGTCTTGGAGTTCTTGGTAGCAGGGCTGAGACACGAGGAGATTATAAGAATTCTCAGGGACAGTCTGAGAAAAGTTACCAGTCTTGGGTTAGGTGATATTTCGAAACACTGCAATTGGTATTTCCCTTCACTAGTATGGCTGAAAATTCATATGAAGTACATTGTTTGTGTTTTTTGAGTCTCTGAAGGCAAATCTTTTGAGTTAACAAAGGATATTTGGTAGTATCAAGGACTGGCTCCCAATCTGTTATGGCATCTGGCACTCTGTAAGCTGCCAGGGGATATGAGGACTCCCAATACTGAAATGAGGGTTTTATTATCCTGTACAAGAAGTAATGTCACGTCCCTGTAGCATCTGTCCTACCCGAAAGGTTGTCTGCTGATGTGAGGACAGGGTTGAATTCTAGCTTGAAAGGTCATTCCGAAAAATAGCTTTAGCTTGGAGATTTTCCTTATAGTTCAGCCTTAGCAAACTGGGTACAGCGAAGCAGAGTGTTGCACACCATATGCAGCTCTGGCTCTGACCAATTTGGGAGATGGCAGCATCTCCCCACACTGCCCTTGAGGTTGCCATGATCCCGTCCACCTCTTCTCTGATGGCTTTGGTGTTTGATGGATTGTCAGATGAGATGATTAAACCCAGAAGCTGTGTGTATTCTTTTAGGGTGTACCTGGGATTCCTGGTGCAAAAGGCATGGCTGGTGAAAAGGTAAACAAACAACAAAACAAAAAACCCTGTCAGCATTCGCTTCATCCCTTTGTAAGTTTATTTTGTTATAATTTTAATACATCCAGTCTAGATTTGGTTTTATATTTAACTCCAGGGAGAAATCAGAAAGCAAAAGCTTCAATGGATCACATGATCAATCTCTTTCCCAGCTGCAGAAATCCACTGACCAGACTTCACGAGAATGTCAGCCTTTCGCTAGTATAAAAGACAGGCAGCTTCGTGGTTTCTGACTATTTAAAATAAGGACTGTATTATTAATCTATAGAATGAATGTCAGACTATATTCTACAGAGAATTAAAGAACAAGTTATTAAAAGCAATAGGAGAAAGAAAGAAAAGTGATAACAGCTTTTCTTACATTTCTTTTCTTTTTTTAATTAAAATTTTTTTTCAATTTTTATTAAAAATTTCCACCTACTTCCCTCCTCCCATTCCCCCCCCCAGACTGAGCCTTACATTTCTTTAGAGTAAAGTAGGTGAAACATGACCAGGGAGAACTTAAGGCTGGTGAGGCGGTGCCTTTGGTGAAGAGCTTGCCTTCACCAGAGTCTCTGTAAACAGCCAGGCATGTGTCCATAGTCCTGGAAGGACGCCTTCAGCTTGGTGAACAGTCAGCTTAGCCTACATGATGAGTTCCAGGCCAATGCAAGACTGTCTCCCTAAACACAGGTGGACAAATGACACACAAAGATGTATTCTGGCCTTCACATACACACAGGTACACGCCCATCCACAAACATACATATACACGTGCACATGTGTGAACATACATTCATAGGTACAAACAAACACACACCTAAGAAAGAGATTATGTATCCTCCCAGAGTCCCAGTGTGAAACCAGGAGATCAATGCTATTTAACACATAGACACATAGTGTGGGTAAGGCAGGTTGATGGCTGCATTCGCAGTCTGAATTACTCTAAATGTTGCATTTTTGTCCTTAGGGTAACACAGGTGCTCCCGGGAAGCCTGGCCAGTTGGGAAGTTCAGGAAAACCAGTAAGACTGCGCTTTTGCTTTCAGCCCATTACAATCCATCGTTGCCGGGAGGTGTTCACTAACTGTTCCTCTACCTGCTTTTCTTTTCACAGGGCCAGCAAGGGCCTCCAGGAGAGGTGGGACCTCGAGGACCCAGGGGTCTCCCTGTGAGTACTCCTCTCTGCTCTTCCCTCTGACAATTTCGCTGCGTGTCCCTTACTTATGATTATATGAATGTTTGAGCACGGGCATGTCTATCTGTCCAGACAGACGACAGCATGGGACTGTTAATCTGTATACACAGTATATCTTCTTTTCAAAAAATAGTACCAAAATGGTGTTTAGAAGAAGCACAAAGCTCCCCCCCCAGACAGTGAGTTACAGCACTGGCTATGCTAGAACTCACTTTATAGATCAGGCTGGCCTGGAACTTACAGAGATCAGCCTGCATTTGCCTCCTTAGTGCTGGGATTAAAGGTGTACAGTACTCCTGGCTAGGGCTCTTTTTTCCATCTCATGTTGGAAGTGTTTTAATGTGGTTCAAAACCTTTATAAAGATGTAATTCACATGCTATATAAATTACCCGGTAAATATACAAGACACTTATTTATAATTATACATGAAATTATGTAGCCACCATCACGATCCATTTCAGAATATTATCATCACCCATTAAAGAAACCCTGTTCTCACTTTCAGGCACTCAGTTCCAATTCCTTCAGTTCTATGCATCCCAGCTCCCCTTCTGTCCCTATGGCACTGCTGACTCTGAAAGTTTGTAGGAATGGATCCATACAATATGTCTTCTGTCCCTTGGTATAGTGGCTCAACATTCTTGTACTCTGTAGCATGTTCCAGCATTTCTTTCCCATTTATTGCGATCCCATCTCTTCTACCCATTCATCGGGAATAGGTATTTGGTCCTCCACTTTGGGCTGTTATAAGTATGCCGCTCTGAGCATATGTGTTCACACTTTTGTGTTGATGCCTTTAGGCTCTTTTGAGAATGTGCTTATGAGTGACTCTGCATTTAAACTTTGAGAAGCTTCCTTACTTCTTAAGTGCAAATATGTGAACTTATGTATAAGGATGAACTTAATTGCTTGTTTTATAGACAACACAATGATGTGTATTTTCCTACTAGAAGATACACTTTAATCCTTAGAGAGAAACTGATCCAAATTTTCACATTAGGGCAAAAGAGGTGGCTCTTCAGCTAAGAACACCGGTTGTTCCTCTAGAGGACGTGCGTTCTATTCCCAGCAGCCAGGCAAAAGCTCACAACTGTCTGTAACTTCTATCCAATGGGACCTGTCACCCTCTTATGGTCTCTTCAGGTGCTGCATAATATAGTAAAACAGCCACACCCGTAAAATAAAATAATTTAAAAAATTCACTTTATGTGCTTAACTCTGACTTCATAAAACTCTCTGGCCTTCATTTTCAGTTTTTAGTTGCAGTGTTCTGAGTAATAAAAACAAGGAAGCAAGCAAACACTCCAAGAGAGAAGAGATAAACAGCTCTAAACATCCTTCCCTTGAAGCCTTTCTTGAGTGTGTGGAATGAAGGTTTCCATGCTTGAGAAAGTGTACATTGTCAGCTGTCATGTGGCGGGAGAGTGGCATTCTCTGCTTCTAACAGGCATCTATAACTGACCTGTCTCAGGAGGTTTCTTAGGGTTTCTCAGCAGTCAAAGAAACCAGCGCCTGTTTCTAGCCTTGCTCTTTGCTCACTCATTATTTTCTTCCCCTGGGTTGGAAGCCTGTGAATTTCTAACTAAAATGCTTGCCGTGGATTACTTTCCAGGCACTGAAGTTAAAGCCAGATCACATTTCTCAAGTAGTAAAAATGGTGCGTGACTGACTCAGGGAGAAGCAGAAGAGTCTGGGAATTAGTATTTTTGAGATGGTTTCCTGTTAAATCAATTTATTTTTAGCAGAAAGCTATGCATGGGTGAATTGAACACAGATTGTGGGCCTATTGTGTACTAGGAAAATGCACTGAACACACACACACACACACACACGTGATGTAGGAGGGTCATCTGTCTATGTTTTACTTTCATTGGTTAATAAAGAAA
>LOEQ01002494.1:89669-128071 GCA_001685075.1 Bramus lutescens
TGGCCACTTTAAAGAGGCCTCTTTGAACTTGCCAGGTTTTTGGATGAGTGGATTATGTTTGCTCTGCTCTCTTGGTTCTAGTGGGGATAGAAGTCTGCTGACTTACCTCCTTCTGAATATCCTATGTCCCTGTTGTACTTTTCCTGGAGACCCTTACCTCATCCCAACACAACAGTCTCAAGCAGAGAGGTCTCCATATGAGGACCAGATGGTGTGTTGTTGAACAGTCTAAGCTGCACCCCATTCTGCTCAGCCCTCGGCAATGATGTGAGAAGCTGATATGTATGATGGTAAACTTTCATACAGATTTCTCTCTGCCTATATATCAGCAAATATTTAAACCCATACAAGATACATACAACTGCATCATATCATAAAATTGAATCCTTTAGAACATCCTTGCAACAAATGGAAAGTTATTCCCTGAGGTAGAGCTTACGTGATTTTCCAATTTAATAGGAAAACGAATTGATAAAAGAAACAGTCTAGAGAAAAAGATTGATCTTTTGGGTTAAATCAGCATCTTCTCTTTTGTTGTTGCCAGAGAGAGGCACTTAGTACACAGAGCAGACTGAATATAATGATGTATAATTTCTCACTTCTAAAATTTAGCCAGCATGCACCATGCTATTTATTCTTCAGCTAGTTAGCATTTGGGGTAATTTTGGAAACATGGGGAGTATGAGATTCATGACAAACTGAAGAGATGGAATAGAGTCAATCCTTTTGGGAAACAATCCTGGTAACATCACGTCACACTAAATATTCAGATTTTTTGTGATCTTTTATAAATGTCTAACAGTTCCTTTATAAGGGAAGGGGCATCAAGTTGAAGGATTTGATGTCTATGTCTCTCTGTAGTTGCATGCTGTCACTGCCATTGCATGACTTTCAGTACTTGTTTGCCAAAATCTGTTGGTATAAGACATTTAACCATTTTTAAATTTAAGATTTATGAGGCATTTCAGTCTTAAGCTTTTATCTGATGTTTAAGCAAAGTTGGTAAAGACAAATACACAAACTTGTACTGATTCCTGGGTTTGTGTTACACTAGAGGCACAGAATTAGAATCAGAAAGGAAGAGGGATGAGTAAACGTAAGGACAAACTCCCATGCAGCCCAGATCTGAAGGGCATAGAGGAACTGTTCATAGCTACAGCAGGGGCAGTGGCTCTGCGTCTTCTCTAAAGCCTTGGTTGGCTCTTAGGGATGCTTTGGATACCTTGGCAGTGGTGCTAAGGCTTTTGCGAGTGGAAGCACAAGACCCTGAGAGAAACAAAGAGCCCTTTAGTACAGTCTCACATATTAACCGGCAGAACCTGTTACTGTCAGAATCAGCTGTCTTGATTCCGATTCCTTCTGATTCTATTGTTATAAATGGAGACTGTTATTGTCATGGGGTGTGTAATTATCAGTCATTGGGAGGGGCCAGCCTCCATTGCCCACACCTGAGAGTGTGCTGAGCACATGCTGCTGGATCATAAGACTTTATCATTTATGTGCCTTGCCTACTTACAGTTCTGCATTTCCAGAGTGGCTATTTATATATTGACTACTCATCTTTTTCTTCTCACATAAAAAGTCCAAAGTTTACACAAGTATATGCAATGTGTGTGTGCATGCACACGTGTTGTGTACAAAATCACAAAATGACTATCAGAGAACTTGTCCTTAACAATTGATTATAAGTAATTGGATACTGTCATGAAAACGACTATTGCAGACTTTCCCAGTAAGGTGATGTCTGTAGAAATAGCTACATTTAGAATAGCCTGGAGTGTGTGACAGAGGAACAAAGAAGAATAAAGAAACTACCTGTTTGTGCAGAAGCAGAAGCAGAGGAGCACACGTCCACATCACAGGTCTTTCTCGTGGTCCTCCAAATCCAGCGAGTTCTCC
The DNA here is from genome assembly GCA_001685075.1 of Bramus lutescens. Taxonomy (NCBI): domain Eukaryota; kingdom Metazoa; phylum Chordata; class Mammalia; order Rodentia; family Cricetidae; genus Bramus; species Bramus lutescens. The sequence continues at coordinate 91,569 of LOEQ01002494.1, forward strand.
TGGGTCCATCCATCGGCAGTGCAGGCTGTCGATAGTGGTGCCCTGAGTCATCCATGGGTCCTTATCACAGTGGTTGAGGAGGACTTGGGAAACAAACAGAAGTCATGAAAGATGGGGGGAAATTAGATTTCAGCAGAGAGAATCCTTGTTTTTGACGCATAAGATAGTTAATCCTCCCAAGAATAAATCAAAGGTTCTGTAGTCCTGATGCTTGGTCTTTGGAAAAGAACTCTGCTACTCATCCTTGTTTTCAGTGCAGCAGCATTGACTTTTTTACTTAGAAGTGAATTAGAAGTGAATACTTGAGACTCTGTTGGAGACCAAACTTTCTGCTTTCTTTGGATATCTGCTTTTCCTCACCAGTGATTATTCGTTTTTAAAATTAATGTCGTGTTAACTTTGGGGATCTGCATCACAATGGAGCAGAGAACAGTTTGAAAATGCCAGTGGCATATGTATGCTGAAGAGAAGCCATCTTGAACTTGGAAGGTCCAGGGCAAATTAATTGGAGCAGAAGCCAATCTTCTCTTTCCTTGCAATTTTTAAAAATTAGGCTTGTTCTTTGGTAAGGCTATACATGTATTTAATGTATTATGAACTCACATACCCCACACATCCTACCTTCCTCCTCACTCCTCATACAAGCCCCCCGTCAGTTTTATTATCTTCTTGTTTTGTCTTTATTTAGTGATTCAATGAGTTTAGCCAGGGTATCTGTGTGAGCATATGTGTAATTCAGTCCCTAGAGCATGGGGGACTCACCAGAGCCTATGCTACTGAAGACAATGACTCTCCTTCAATAGCTTCCTAAGGAAGGGTGGGTCCATGAGCCTTTCCTGAGGTAGGTGTCTGGAGGGAGGACAGAAGATAATCTTTATAGATGGATAGAAAAAATTGTTACAGTGGCCACTTTTCATCTAGATTTACATCCTTACAGCTGCTTCTGTACTCACAGCCCTGCCTCTGGTTTCCAATATGCTCATGGGATTAAGGACCAATACATTATTCCAAATATTTACACCTGACAGGTTAATATAAATTTTATTGAAAAGTACTTGAGAGCATTGAGTTTCAGTCACTTACAAATCATCCGAAATGACTACAATGAAATTATATTCCACAGCCAGAGGCTGCTATAAGGTGTTAACCTTCAGGGAGATCAAAAATTCAGGAAGTTTATGGATCTTGACACCTTGTTCAACCTAAAGATGAATGAATAACATATAGGCCAGAATAAAATAACCTTACCGGGATCATTTAGAAGTATCAATTATTAAAATGGAGCTCTTATATCATTTTAAAGGAAAACAAACTCAAATTATTCCTCCTAGTTCTGTGATAGATCTTGAAGGGAATGTGGTTGATTGTCTACTAGTGTTCCACAGCGTTCCACTCAGCTGAACACAGCATGAGGTATACAACAGGCTTTAGTCAGAACGCACGAAATTGTGTTGAGTTCTTAAGAATAGAAGTAAAAGACACTCATCACCTTCTCTCAAAAGTTCCTTTTCTTTAAAGGTTAGGGTTTCAAGTAGAATAGAAATTTGAAGACTTAAATTTCAAATTAAAAAAAAACTTGAAATTGGCCCCCAAAAATAAAATTGGCATTGCCGTTAGCAAATCTTCATAGTGAGTCACTTTTCAAAGTCTGTAATCCTTGAAGACATATTTAGATCTAGAATGAGGGAAACAAGACATTTTATCTCAGAAAGTTTATAAATGTCTTCCATCTGTGCCTTCTTGAGGTGCAGTGATGATTCACAGAGCAGCATCTCTGTCTCGTGTTTTCCTTTTCATGCCTCTCTTGAGGAAAGCAATCACTCGCAGCTGCTCCTTTGAGGTATCCGTAGACACAAGAGCTTGCTCTGCATCACAGACATGGCACCATGCCGAATGGATAGTTATGGAATAGCCCAAGAACATGTCTATAAGTGTGGGCATAAAATGTGTATATGTATGAATATCCATAACGTAAAATAGAATGTGACTTACATGCTGAACCTTGCTAATTGTCATTGCATGTTCAGGTTGTGGATATTTCCAATGTCCTGCATCCTTGGAAGAGCAAGAGCAGGTGCCATGAGCAGTGTGCAAGGAGGATAATTACATCTTGATAGAATGGCTGCACCTTCAGCCGCAGTGAAGGGAGAGGATTTTGGCAACTCCTATATTTTAACAAAAACCTATATGGAATGTTATTTCTTTTTCATAAAACAACTAAGCCTTTGACTCTGGCCTAAACATACGTGCATGTTTTCACAGGGAAGTAGAGGGGAAGTGGGCCCAGAAGGGTCCCCCGGCATCACAGGTAAACTGGTAAGTGATGTTTCCAATCTCTATGCGTTTGCTTCCTACAAAGCAGATAGTTTTTGAAACAGGAAAGGGGAGAAAAACCACTTTACAACAGGTTGTCTAATCAACTATACGTTTTTCTGTTGTATATGAAATGTGAAACTGTAAATATGGAATTTCAAATAATATCTATGATATCCTCCAAGAGTATTTATTTTAATCAGTGCGGTTTGAATGCATTTGCAAATCTAGAGAGGCTTGGAATGCTGCATTTGGCATCTGCCTCTTCTTGGAGTGGAGGAGAACTGTGGATGAATGCTGGCTTTTGCTTCTTGTGTAGCTCCTGTTTACATAGCAGAAGCGACAGCGTCCCATGGGACCTTGACTGAAAGAGTCCACTGTTGCTGAGCTGTGCAGTGGGAGCCCAGAGGTGGGGTGGAAGGTGGGAGGCCGTTGGCCCCTCTTCTGGGTTACAAGAGGGAGCCAAACTGAAGGGGCAGCTCTAAAGCAACCACACATTAATTTTAGACATGTGTTGATACGCCAGCTCCTTGCCTGGCTTGTCAACATTGAGTATTGTGGGCACCGTGACTTTGGAGATTTTCTGTTTGTTTTCCAGGGACCTCGTGGGAGCCCTGGCCTTCCTGGCTTGCCTGGGCCCCCTGGACTTCCTGGAATGAAAGGCGACAGGGTAAGAAATCCAGCATTCTGCGTGCCTTTTTATCCGGAATGATGAATCCTTCTTTGTTGAGAAATCAAGCTAGCTTTGCCCAGTGAAGACTGTCTCTAATGATTATCACAAAGAAACACATAAAAGGCGAATGAAGTTACTGATAGTTGACCTTGAAAAGAAAGAAACAAAAGAAAACAGTAACTTCTGAAAAGAAGAGAAATAAAGGCTGAAAGAAGTATCAGTTGTAGTTATAGTTTTTATTTCGTTCTAAGTTTATATTCCTATCAGTGAATATTCATTAACATGGATATAGTCAAAGAATGTTCCCCAGTTGCCAGAGATTTGGGGAACAATTGTCGCTAAGCACAGGCCTTGTCTCGTCCTCATTAAGCAATGAGAAATGGGGAGCTCTCAGTCAACACATCATCCATCATTTTGTTCGGGGATGTTGGCTCATCTGAAACTGCACACATGACTCAAAATACTGAACAAGTGTTAAATCTTCTTTGTTTCAGGGTGTGTTTGGCGAACCAGGTCCCAAGGGTGAGCAGGTAAGCTGTGCGTGCGGTTGGTGGTATTGGATATATGCCACTTCTTAAGGGCACGGTTGGCTGGTTTGTGGGTGTGGCGAATGATGGTGACTCAGAGCTTTTCTTGGTGTGCTGTAGAGCGAGTGAACGCTATAATGAGGTTTTGTGTGTAGCCACAGTGTGTTCATATGCTGGAGCTAGCGGCTGTCTTCTGTGCTGTACTGTGCTCTTCCTTTGAAGAGTGTGGCCCTGTCTCTCTGGCTTGCCTGGTTTTATTCAGGTGACACAGACTTTCAAAGCCACAAAATAGCATTTTAAGCATTGTGTGGTTAAAACCTCAGCAAATTAAATGTGTAAATAGAGTCAGCCCTGTGTCTGGATTCCTTTTTCTACTGTAGAGTGCCACTTTCAAGGGTTAATGAACTTTAAAATTGCTAGATATCATTGTTAGCTTAATGAAATAAATTAAACTAAGTCAGTAGCTGATACCAGGTCTCACCTCTGTCCTCTCATCTACTGTTTTTTGGGTTAGGGTTAGCCTGCTAGCATGGAATTGAGAACTCCTACATGATCCGTGGGGGCATTTGGGCACTTAGAAATGCTTATCAGTGTTGATTGGTTAATGCTAACTCATGAATAGAGGATTGAAAAACATGTGACATTTTATCTTAATTTTTTTAGGGTGCTTCTGGTGAAGAAGGTGAAGCTGGGGAAAGGGGCGATCTTGTAAGATTTTTTTTTTATTAATTGGGGATATAAGACTTTGAAAATTTTGAAAAAAAATACGATTTCTCTTTCTGACGCTCTTCCCATTATCTCAAAGGCAAAGTGGGTTTTCCCTCTACCTTGACTGATGATTCCCAGTCCTGAAGGAAGGAAAAGTAGTTGGTAGATGTAGTTTTAAACTTCTGCAGAATTCCCTTAGAGATGGTGAATTCTTCCATGGTCTTACACGGAGACATTCAAGTTGCTCATATAGTCCTACAGAAGGTGTAGGAATACAGTCTAGCAGAAAAACCGTGTCTCTTTACGGTCAGGGAACTGTGGCCTGCAAATATGATCGAGAGCATCCTATCTCCCCTGATAAGCTCTGGAGGAATGACGCCCATCTCCAGAGGGTGAGACCGCCTGGTCTCCAGGACAAGGACAGGGCACATTGTCTGTGTGCAGAGCTTCAGGCTAGCTGCCTCATTACCATGATGAGTTGGGCAGGAATGATCAGACCTGATATGGAAATGTGTGCCTTAGTCTTTCTGCGGTCAGCAAGGTCTTTCCTGTGAAGTAGCCTTACAACTCTTCAAGAGCAGAGAAAGCATCTGCTAATATTTACTTGGACTTACAGGGTCGGGAAGAAATAGGAATGAAATATCTGAACTGGGCCAAATTTCCGGAATTTTGTTTAAAGGAAATTTCTGAGATTACTGTATTTTAGTTTATGTTATGGCTGTCATTTTTATGTGCCTAGGGGATGTTTTAAAATTTAAATCATTCCATCTTGTAGTGGAGATATGCTAACTCTTGTACCGAACTCACCCAAAATTAATGATGGGAAGATCGCCTAGGTGTTTTTTTTTTGTTTCTTTGTTTCTTTGTTTATTTGTTTTTTTCTTAAAGCCTGAAAGCATGTATATTTTGTTAGATAGATTTTGGGGAATGAGTTAGAAAACATAGAAACATAAAAATAAAATGTCAGTGTATAGTTTAAAGTGTTTACCGTATTTGGTAAAAAAAGTTATTTTATTTTATTTCACATAGATTTTCATTCCTGGTGCTGAGCACTGTTGATCTGGGTGGACCTCCCAGAGCTCTGATTGCAGCCTGTTAGTCAACAGCTCAGTGGGCCAAGGGCTGGGAGGTGGTCTTGCTCACACAGAAGCATGGAGTTGGGTAGCCGAGCTGGAATGGCATCCCATATTTTGACTGAAATGCTTTCTACAATTCTGGGCTCCATCTGCGTATGGTTTTCTATATGGTAGCAGTTCAATAGAATTGGAAAAACAGTTTAGGAAACTATGTAAAGTGAATGAATTGTACTAATCTAATTTTGTTTTACTGATTTAGGGAGATATGGGATCACCTGGCCCAAAAGGATCTGTAAGTATGATGAAATTAAATGGTACAAAGTTAAAAACATAAATAAAGCTGTAGAAAATGTAATATTCCGCTTCATGAAACGGTTGTATAAAATTAAATTCCACGAAGGACTAGGAGGAAAAAAGTCTCTAAATTTACTCTGTAAATAATGGATTCCACCAGTAGGAAAAAGTTCTCAACTGTGTAAATGGACCTAGCTTCTGAACCAACCACTCTAAAGAAGGGTTTTGTTTTGATATTCTAAATGGCTCAGTGGATGTTACATTACAAAGCTCTGACACCCTCCCCAAATGGGCCATTTTGAAATGATGGCAGGTGCTCTGCAGTGAGGAGAATGGCTGAATCTCAGCAGCAGCCATGCTTCTGCAGAATATTTCAGTAACTTTCTTAATCTCCCATGCGTTCTAGTTGAGGGAACTGAGAGAGACGCGGAACACACAACAAAATATAACAGTCATCAGAACCACAAAATGATTAACTTCTTCAATTTTGTTATTTTATAGGAACTAAGCCCATGTCCTTGGTAGATGAATTCAAAGTTATAGATCTAATTCATAGGAAACCCAAGGTGTCTTGCTAATGTGCATACCAGCACAATCTGGAACTGAGAATTTTGAGAGAAAAAGGAAGCTCAGACGGTAATCTCAAAGGCCACTATTACTAGCTTCCAATGGATTCTTACATTCTCTCTGTTTCTGGAATAGTCCCTATTTCTGTCTTTATCTGACAAATTATCTCCTCAGCAGCTAATTTAGCCCTACTAAAAATAAGAACCCACTATATATTGCTCTTTCCCTCTGAAGCCTAAAGAAGAACTTCAAAAAAAAAAAAACATTGTAGAATAAAATCAGGCTCCCAGCAGAGGAGACCACACCTGTCTGGAAGTGTTCTTGATTTTTCCATTTTGTCTAGAACTTTGGAGAGCTAGAACTTTGTCTGTTTTCTGTGCTTTTATATGCTGTGTCATATAACACTTCCTAGTGTGAACAGATGTTCTCCTTTATAAGAGTTACTGTCTCCTACTTACGCATGCTGATCCCTCCTCTACCTTATCTGCTCTAGGGACACCTACCCTACCCTGGTTTCAGGGCCCAGCTACAGGGTTGTTTGTAGGCTGCATGCATACCAGCGTATGAAGACAATCACATTGTATGAACATCCCTGCCTTTAAACATCAAATTTCAAGAATGTTTGTGCATAAGAATACTTGACCAGGTGGTGGCAGTGCCTGCCTTTAGTCCCATCACTCGAGAGGCAGAGGCAGGTGGATCTCTGTGAGTTTGAGGCCAGCCTGGTCTATAGATAACTTCTTGAACAGACAGAGCTATTACACAGGGAAACTCTGTCTTGAAAAACAACAACTAAAGAATACTTGAAAGGAATGGCTTAAAATTGCACCAACTATAAAGAGTAAATCCTGATGTGTTTGGTGAGAGAAATCTTATGTCATTGTCTATAATAATTCGGTGATGTTCAAGGGAACAGATTCAAACTGTAAAAGAAAAATTGATCATAACATAGTGACCAACACTTACTGCACCCTAATTTGATGTATTAGGAATTAGCTCTTAATTCATCCCTTCTCTTCTACCCACTTCGTATATGACACTGCCCAAGTAATGCTGAAGAAATTAAACTGTCCCGCCCCAGAATCAAGAAAACGATTTCCTAACACAGGAGCTTTTATCGCACACTCGAATGTGAGCTCAGAAGAAACCTGAGGTCTGCTCAGTGCACAGAATATCCTGGTTGAAGAACTCTTTCTGAGAGATCCAGGATCCTTACCGCATCCTGATCTCTGCATCCAAGAGCTCCTGTGCTTTGTTCAGTAGTAGTCTTATCCATCGCCATCAAGAGAGTATAAAAATGTGGCCAGTTCTTGAGTGCATTTTTAAAGTTCATTTTGGCACCTTTTGGTTTGTTTTAGAAGCTGCTGGAGTTTTTCATGGGTACCTGACAGTTTTGCAGCTTTTTGCAGTTTTAGCTCTTTGTTGGTGTTGCTTTCCAGCAAGTCTTTTAAGTTCTAATTCTCTTAGAGAAGCAATCTTGTCAAGTTGACTTAGATGAATATTATTTTCTTTTACATCATAAAGTAAGATTGAGAGAGCTTGTGGGACCTTGTCTGGGTGCATGTGGTGAAATCATGGCTTTACTTCTTCCCTTGGATGCACACATTGTAATATTTGAAACAGCTCTTCACAGATACACATTGCACAGGAAAAAGAGGCAGGGTGACGTCACTCTATGAACATCCCCACCTGCAAGATTAGCACTCCCCGACTTCCTCTTGTCCTGTACCATTTTATTCTTATTCAGAACAGCAGTATGTTGCACTGCTTGGCTACAAACTGCAACAAATTTTAGTCTCACAAAAGAGTGAATTAGTAAAGTCTCCTTTTAAAAGCAGTTATTATACATGAAGATTTTAAAAATGCTTTTACTGGTGCTTTCAGGATAAAAAGCATGTAATTTATGTTGTATGTTTGCCTCCATGCTAAGGAAGACAGTGGTTTGTTGGTTAGCTTCTCTAATATTTAGGCTTTAATTCCCTTATTACTGAAACTGTGAAGTGCCCCCCCCCATTTTAAATGCATCACTTTCAGGGGTATTCTGAGTGCACTGGCTTAGTTCATGTTAGCATTTTCTGATTCCTGTTTATTACTAGTGTCTTCAAGTTCACCAAAAACACCTTATAAAAGCCAAATAACTTATATTCTTTGATTGTTACATTGTTATACCCAAATAACACATCTTGGAGAAAACCTTTGACTTGGAAGAAGGTTTTTTGTTTGTTTGTTTGTTTTGTTTTTATTGCCAGAAAATGTTACGAATCGTTATTTAAAAACTAAATGACAGGCTGGGGAGACAGCTGGGTGGGTGAAAGGACTTGCCATAAAAGCTTTATGATCTCAGTTCAGATCTCCAAAAGTCAGTTCAAAGCTGGCAATGGTGGCGTGAGTCTGTGTAACCCCAGCATGCCAGTGGGAAACGGGAGGCAAAGACTGGGGACTCTCCAGAAACTTCAGGCCAGAAAATTTAGCTTATGAAGCAGCAGGAAGATCCTGTCTCGAACAAGGTGAAAATGGGAGGACTAATTTCTAAAGATTGTCCTTTGACCTCTGTGTGGTCATCCCCCCACAACACACTCACAACAAACAAACAAACAACTTGCTTGGACTGGGCTGTGTCTTGGTGGTAGGGCATGTGTAAGGACCTGGATTCCTCTGGGCACCAAAACCAGGAGGAAGCCTAAAGCCACTGACTTGTTCTTAAGAAGCAGCTTAAGGGATGGCAAATGAGTCCCACAGTAGATCTTATCTCAGTGGAGATTTTGAAATAATAATAAAAGAATTGTCAGTTTACTCAAATTCTAAGTGGCTGGTGATTGTCTACAGTTGAGGTAACTTCTATACAGACATTACTGAGGGAACTAAATGGTAGAAAACCTAAAATTCCACCTAAATATTTGTATTGATACTAAGCAGAACATTGCTTATGTCTAGCCCCAGTTTCATAGTGCACTGTTTGTTCTAGATGGGTAACCCTGGGGAACCTGGCCTGAGGGGCCCCGAAGGAGTCAGAGGGCTTCCTGGAATGGAAGGACCAAGAGGACCTCCTGGACCCCGGGGCGTGCAAGGAGAACAAGGTGCCACTGGGCTGCCTGGTATCCAGGGCCCTCCGGTGAGTAGTGGTCACATCCCATGGTTTTCTACAGGCATAGCTCCATCAATCTCAACCAAGTTCTTCAGCAGCAGACCTCTCAGCGATTCCGGCACCTGGTTCCTTGTCATGTCTGTCCTAGCAGCTTAACAGTCTTCTCTTTACGATTGCGAATACAACCTGTGGTTTTCTTTCTCATCTTAGGGCAGAGCACCAACAGATCAGCACATCAAGCAGGTTTGCATGAGAGTTATTCAAGGTAAATCAATGACAGGGGTTGAAACATTTCCACTTCCCGCTTTTGCTTCTTTAGCTTTCATTTCTGTAGGCATGCAAGGCTAAGTAACTAACTTTAAAGGTGGGCGATACTGAGTGATGTTAATGCCAGTTTTACCTAAGAGGTGATGCTTACCACCTTATAATAAAATATTGCCTTCTGTCTTAGCCTTCTCTCCACTCCCCATCCAGGCTCCATCTCTATGGGTCTCACCCATCCCTTTCCAGAAGAGAGGGTAACAGACAGAAACAAATGCATATACACGTGTCATTTTTCCCCCTCGTTTGCAACACAAGTTCCTAAGCATCCCCTCTCCTGAAGATGCTACCCTTTAGTGTCTGTCTGGTATGGTCTTAGGCTCTCACAGCCCAATGCCCATGAGTAGCATAAGGACATTGTTGATACCCACGTAGTACATGTGTTTACAAAGTAACAAGTAACAGTTTCTCAAAAATGATTTGGAACAAAAAGTATTTCTGCATTTGTTAATCTTGATCTAAATTTATCTAAGGCTATGGAAATCATTATTCATTTTAGAGTTTGCCTACTCATAAGAGAAAATGAATATGTACAAAAATACCCTCAAACTGAGGAGACACCATAATTTTGGCACTTTCTGCAGAAAACCCTCTTATTATGGTAGAATTGTATCTCAAAGAAATGCTTGTCTTTCATTTGCTAGTAGACAATCCACTCTGTCTAATAGACTTGTAGAATTTTCTAGAACCAAATAAGAATGAAACGAATATTTCTGTATTCGTAAACCAACATAAGTCTTGTCACTGCACACACTTTATTTTGGCTCCCATTTGAGCTTTAAGCATTACTAACATATCTGCAAAATTATAATTTTATGTTTATAAATTAAGAAATTAAAAATAGTTATACTTAAGTAATTTTTAAACTGTTGGATGTAAATGTGTTTCTAGTTCCTGTTTTTTTTCATACCCTAAAGCTTTAAAAATAATATTACACTAGAATACTTGCCTCAGCATTTTAATGGGGTGGATTTTCTTGCCTTCCACAGCTTTACCAGCTGATTCTGAATGTATGTAAGAAGCCTACAGAGTTATTAATTTTTAAGACAAATTGTGACCATTTTTAAGGAAGGTTATTTTTAATGATTGTTACCTACTCCAATCATGAAAACAAACTGGAGGGGAAAGAATTACTAGAAGCCATAAATTCTCATGATATTTCAGATTATAGAATTGCTTTGAACCAAAAAAGCCTTTACTTTCGATGATCGACCTCAAAGAGCAATGCTTCGGATTTTAAAAGCTCCGAGACAACATTTCCACCCATGCATGATAAGAAACTCAATTTCTTTGCATCCTGGGGTTTCACCGAATACCAGATAGGATTCGGGTGGCATTCTCGAGGTTCTGGATCACCATTCATCTCAAAACCCTCTCATCCCGAGTTGCCTTAAAACAGCTGTACCAGATAGATTCAGGGCAAGCTCAGGAAAGGTCACTGGGGATGTCATCCTCTTCTTCTGAGTCAACCGTTGTGTTTGTGACTTGCGGTCTTGTTTATATTGTCTTTCAGAGAATTTTGCTGAAATGGCTGCTAGTCTCAAGAGACCAGATGCAGGAGCCTCAGGTCTTCCTGGGAGGCCTGGTCCCCCTGGGCCTCCAGGACCCCCTGGAGAGAATGGTTTCCCTGGTCAGATGGGAATTCGTGGTCTCCCTGGCATTAAGGGTCCCCCTGGCGCTCTTGGCTTAAGAGGACCTAAAGGTAAGTTTTTATCTTATTTTCAATTACGTGTATGTGTCTGAATATGGGGGTTCCCATGGAGGCCAGAGAGTGCATCAGACGGCTGGGGTTGCAGGGACATTTGTGAAGTGCCCTGTGTGGGTGATGGAAACTAAATTCGTGTCATTCCCAAGAGCAGGGTATTCTTTCTAATGGCGGCACCCTCTCTGCAACTTCAAAGTAAGCTATTCTGCCCAGGTGCAAGACACCCTTGCTGCCTATTTTCTTTAGATGTTTGATCTGCACCCAAACTCACAGACTCAGAAAATTTCGAGACTCTAAAGTCATTGTAGGGATTTCTTAATTCGGCATCTAATCTAAGGATGTTGGTGTCTGTTAACCTAACAAAGGTGCAGAATATGTGACTGCTCAATGTGTCACAGATTAGCGGGGCTCCCCTCCTCTTTGAAGAGTTAGTCTGCTTCCTTGACTCTTGATGGGCTTTTATTTTCAGCCCCAGGGCGCAGTCTAACTTCTTTCCTTAATCTAAAGCAAGCCAAGTGCTTGTAGCCAGGAAATGTTGGGGGGAAAAAAAACAGAACAAAACAAAACAAGAGTTGTGTGAGCAGGTGAGACATTCTGCAGAGCTGACAGGAAGACAGGGCGCCTCAGACAGCCTTTGCTAGTTGAGTTATGAGAGTCGAGGTGTGTGCACCCTGGAGAATTTAGGGAGAAGTAAGTAAAGCGAGGAATTTCTGTGTTGTGACCAGTTACTGACAGCTCTCCAGGGAACTTCAAAAGGATGTGACATAAAAAAAAGAGCCCCCCCCCTTTATTTTTAACATCGTGATGTTCCAATTAGGGGCAACTATTATGGTGTGAATGGTGGTCAGAGGGCAAGTCAGCTGCCTCTTTGGATCTATAAGTGAGTTGCTGATGTGGTTGGCTAACTATACCCTCAGTTGGAACAATTCGTTTAACTACTTTTTTGGCATGTGCAGAGCTGTGTGTTAAAAATGGACTCTAATTGGGACTCTTGTAACTTTGGAGAGATGAGGGAAAACACAGAGCACTCTGTTCTTCTCAGAAAGTGTCCAGTGCTTATGCATCTTTGTCCTTTTCAGCACTAGCTCAGGACTCTGTGCCAGATGAATCTTGTGGGCAATCCCATCCACCCTGAAGACCATGACTTGGGTGGGCTATTGAGTTGGTTGGACTGGTTGGACCACAGGCATCAATGCAGCCTTCCCTGACTTCACATGCAGTCAAGAACAGCGATGTGAAAGGCTCCTGAGACCTTATGAAGGTCTCCAGTTCTCTGCCTCACCCCAGACACATTGAATCAGAAACTTAGGGGGGAGCCTAGTACTTGGATTGAAGAGATTCTCAGAAGATCTGATGTGGTCAAACATCGGTGTGTCATTCAAGTTCCATAAAGGGTCTAGGGAAATTAATCACAGAAATACAAAACTCACATCCCTGTTCTCTTTGGCAAATCAGTGATTTGTTCAGATCTTGACTTTGTGCTAGTACCAAACTCTCCTCCAGGTGGCTTGTGGGGCCACCTCCCCCAGCCTTGGCTGCATGAGGATCCTCCCTGGAAATTTTACGAGCAGTCCAGCAGCAATTCCCACTTCCAGACTGTCAGGATCAGGTCTGGGCTTTGGGGGTTTATGATGCCCCTGAGGTGGTCTTAACTGTAGCCAGCATTTTTGAAGTGCTTTCTGGAGGAGCTTTTGGCTGCATGGGACAGCGGCTGTGGGGAGCAGGTTTGGCTCTAGCAGGAGAACCTCATCTGAAAGAAAAAAAAAAGCATATTTCTGAATTTGGAACCCAAGAGAGGCCTCAAGCAAGAGGCTCATTTTTCAGTCCCTGCTGGATGGCAGGGGTTTCTTCTTCTTCAGTAGCCACAGCACAGTCTATCATTCATCCAGCCCTTCACTCCCAGCCTTCCATCCCTCCCCCATTTGATTCCTTTAAATTAGCATTTTCCAAGGTTTACTTCTGAAATCTGGGGTGTAGGTAGGCAGGTAGGTGGATTTCATTACCAGCACTACAACTAATTAAGAAATACACAATTCTAGGTAACTGACCTTAGCTTTACTCCCCCACATATTGGACAGTAATATTTAATGAAAAATATTTCATTCTACTAGTCAGAAGCTTACAGCTTAAAATTTCCCCAAGGAAATGCATTCTACTGTGTTGAAATTTGAATTTTGAGTCATTAGACATGCTCTTCAGTCTGGCTGTCCCTTCCCCCCACTCTCATCTAAGAAAAGGAGATAACGTGATGCCCACTCTATCATATAGTCACTTTGGAACTTTCCTCAGAGAAATAAGAAAAAGTAAAAAGCTACACTTATTATTAGGGCTTTTGATAACCCAGGCTGTGTCTTACTCACTGTTTTCCTCTTGATTGTGGAACATTTGGGTAAGAGCTCGTCACCTTCCCCGACTGTCCCTTCCCCACAAATGTAGATTGACATCTCAGTCCACAGGGGTAGTTCTCCCTGACACCATAATACATGTAATTGCACACATGCGGGACCCATGAGCATGCAGCATGCACCCCTGTATGCAGGGCGGGGCAGAAGTGACTGCAGAACCGCCCTCTGCTCAGTTTGCTCAGCGTTTTATTCATCTTTCTGCCCAGAAATCTTATTTTTAAATGTTCACAGTTAGGATTAATTTTTAAACTCCTTTGAATAAGGCTGTGCATTTTTAGACATTTTATTGTGAGCCAAGCAGATGTGACAGCATGGAAGGGAAGGTGTGAGAAAATACATGTTAGAACGGTGACTCACACATTTTCTCTATAAATCCGCTCTTGGGGGCGGGCGTGCCGAACATCAGTTACAGCTTGTGAGTAATGAAGGTGAAGTAAACAGCATCCGGAAAGCCCAGCATTCTGCTTTCCCTCTCAGCCTGGCTCTTACTTCATACCCCACCTAAGGCTTTCTCATGTGTGTTTGTGTGTGTGTGTGTATATATNATATATATAATTTACATGTGAGAACATTTTGCAGCCTTGTTTTGCAGTTGCTGAGGCCCCAGTTTGACTGTCTCATAAATGCCTTGTGCACATTTGGTTGCCACCCACAGGATATTCCCGATCAACTCCAAGTTAGAAGTGAGAGACACTTGTGATAGCACACTTTAATTTTTAAATTAAGTTTGCCTTTGGTAATAACTACATTTACACTGCTCAAAAACTTAAATGCAAGAAAAGAGTTTAGTAAAGAATTTCTTCCCCAAGCTTCCTATCTGCTTAGTTTCCTTTGAGGGCTCCTTCTTATGATAAAGAAACTCACTGGCTTCCCATAGAGCCCTACAAGCGATGCTGTAGAAATCTCGGGATGGTGCTTTCTCTGCCCCCTTCTGAACAGAGCCACATTGTCCTTCGGCAAGCAATCCGGACTTCATTTGTTTTTCATTTAACAATATGTCCAGGAGACCATGCCAAAGAGCTTCCTGTGATTTCCCCAGCTGCGCAGCTGTCTGTTCTGTGGCAGTAACTCAGTGTTTACCTATAATGATCCTTTTGACAGTTTCTAGTCTGCCGTTGCTGTAGCAAGGCGGAGAGCACGGCAGTGTACATATCTCGTCTTGGTACAAAATATTAACACAGACTTCATTCCTGCTTCTAATTTCAACTGCATTCCAAAGTATTTTGCTATTCTGAGAGTAAAGTTCTGGAAGTAGAATTCCTGGGCAGCAAGGGGCTCCACTTTTAATTTGATTATTTTTATTATTTATATTATATTATTGTCATATTAATGAACTCATGCCAACTTGTACTTTTCTATGCAATATACAGTTCTTTGTTTCTCTATAACCTCAATATGTTTACATAACCATGGAACTTTCGCTAATTTTATAGGATAAACATCTCTGTTCCTTTTTAATTTGTGTTTATCTGAAAGCAAACCCAGGGGCACTCTCATCTATGCGACAGCCATTTTTGTTTTCTTTTCATGGCTGCCAAATCATGCAGTTTGCTCATCCTTTTTTAAAATTAATTTTTACTGCTTGAGTGTGTATGTGTGCCTGGTTGTGCATATGTGCACCATGTATGTGCAGGTGCCTGTGGGGGCCACAGGGGTGCTCGATCTCCTGGAAATGGAGGTACAGTGAGGCACCTGATGTGGTTCTAGGAACCGAACCTGAGTCCTCTGTAAGAACACAAAGTGCCCTTAACCACTGAGCCATGTTCCCAGCCTCATGTTTTCCCATGGTTCCTAGACATTTGATCAATTTGTGATTTATCCTATCATTTGATGATGTTTAGCTATAACTTCTTTTCCTCATGGACTACTCACTTTTTCTAAGCATTGGATAACTCGCTAATGTTTTCCACTTGAGATGCCACCTTTGTGGCTGGAGAGGTGGTTTAGAAGTTGGGAACACTTGCTGTTCTTGCAGAGGACCCAAACCCACAACTGTTCTAAGCACCCACACCAGAGCACTAGCACGGACCTTTAACCCCAGTTTGAGGGGACTCTATGCCTTTTTCTGGTATTTGCAAGCAACTCACACACGTGTGCACATGCACACACATAAAACAGACAGAAAACACAATAAAAGGAATTTTAAAATAAAAGATGCCATCTTTGTTATAAACCAAATTTCTCATACATATTTGTATCTATTAGGACCTCGTGCCTTGTGGATGAGTACCACACCATTATAATAGGTTTAATAACTGGTAGAATTAAGTCCTTCATACTGCTTTCCTTGGGTGAACTTTATGGCTATTCCAGCTTATGTGATTGTTAAAATATAAGACAGAATTATCTTCTCTGGTTTAGTGTACTTTAAAAAATGGGGTTGTAATCAGTATTCCACTTAGGGAGAAGGATGACGCTTTATTGGGCTGTCAGTCCACTCCAGGATGGTTTGCAAGCCTTTTCACATGCATTAGAAATGCTCAATTTCTTTCATGTGTTACTCAAACATTTCCATTAAGCCCACGTCTAGTTGTTGAGTATTTTAATTGCTGCTATAAATAGTCTTTGCCATTTCTCATAACCGATGGCTCTTTGTATATGTGAAAACAATTGATTTCGGGATATTAATTTTGTATCCTGCTAGATTACTGAACTCACTTATGGTTTGCAATGGTTTTTGAGCCGATTCTCATCTTTAAAACATATGTTCCTATTATTTAAAAATAGAAATGGTTTTAATTCTTTAAACCAAATGATGTCCAATAACAGTGAGAGAATATTCTTGCTATTCCTGGGTAAGGACCACTGCCAAGGGTTATGCTTACAGACTGAGACAGATTTGATCATATCAAGGAAAGATCCATTGACTCTCGCCTTATCATGTATTTTACTGAAAATGCACATCCAGTTTTTTGAAACTGTCACGTCAGTGGCTACAGATCAATCATTTATTATTTGTTTCTTCTTTGGTCTGTTGATATGCTTTTGGCCTTGCCTCAAGCGTTTGTGTTTCTTTCAAAGTTTAAAATACAGACATTTATTGGTATATTGAAGCATAACATTTCTTTAATGAAATGCAGGTGACTTGGGAGAGAAAGGAGAACGTGGCCCTCCAGGAAGAGGTCCGAAGGGTTTGCCTGGAGCGATAGGTCTTCCAGGTAAGTGAGTTCTGCGGTAGAAGGAGGGGAGGAAGTGTGAGTGTGTGTGTGGGGGGGTATAGAACAAGAGCTGAGGAACATTTTAAAGGAAGTGCTGCTCAGTCACGAAAGCTTATCAAGAGACCATGATGGTGGGCACTGAGTTTTCACAACTGGCTTTAATGAAAAAATTAAGTGATTTGTAAATCAAGTCTGCATTCCTTGCCAGCAGATAGATATCAAGGCTTGAACTATTAATTTCTTAAAGGAAACTATTATTTCCTTTAAGGAAAATAGTATCAAGGTCTACTCTTACTCTACTTGTTTAAAAATTTGCAATAAGTGCAATTGTATCCATGTCTAGCCCAGGTGACCATTTCATGCTATTTTATTGTAATTATCAACCATTATTATTAGTTGGTGGTTATGGGTATCAAGCCCAGAGCCTGGCACACACTAGGCAGGTGTACTACCATCACGCTACAACACTAACCCTGACATTTTACAAAATCCAGAGCAGTCATTAAAAGAATCCAAGTTCTCAGTTACTCATGTGGTACGAGGAGTAACTGAAATTTCATTTTAAAAGTTTTCCTTTCAGATACCCAGACTCTCCAAAAATCCACCCTGCCCCAAACAAACATCGAGGGAATTCATCTAATAGTTGCAAAGAACTCCACACAGGAGTAGGTCAGAGCTGTGTGGGCCAAGGTGACAGAGCAGCTTCTGTGAGGAGCAGAATCCTCTCCCTGGGCGCTCTGTGTTCTCTTTCCACATGGGCTGCTCTGGTGCTGGGGTCTGGCCTGAAATGGACCAATCTACTGGGGAGGTGCCTTGTAAACCCAAACAATGAAGGAGCACTGTGGACCTGAGGCCTGGCTCAGCTCAGTAGTGGGTAGGATGTGCAAGCTGCCCCCTCCTGACAGCTAAGGCATTGCTGGGGGAGGTTCAGAATCTAGTTGATTCTTACAGGGGGCACTTAGGGACAGAGAGGCGGGAGGGAGGGAAAAGAAAGTAAGGAGTGGCTTGTTTCAATCACGGATTTGGAAAACTTGGTTTAGAGAAATTTAGGAGAAGAAATTACCATTTTATAATTCTGCCAGAGGTTACATATTTAATCATGGCTATAATTATATAATTATGACAAAAAATTAAAAAAAATCCTTGCTTTCCAATTATCTTTTTCATTGCTCTTGGGAATTGCTTTCTTATTAAAATTTTGGAGGGAGACTACATTTGGACAGAGCTCAAAAGCTGCCAATCTAAAACTGTGATTTATGAGCCTGTACAGATATTTTCATAAATTAGTATTTTTTATGATTGGGTAAAAGAAAAATCTAGATGGACTTTGAATGATCAAGAAAAAGACTTTAGCACAAAATGAAATGTGGATTTGTTGATGGCTGAGACAGAGAGAGGAAAACAGTTCTCACTATGCATCATATGGGGCTTGAAGCGATCTACTCCTCCTTTCTTCTTCTTTTTTACATGGGTCATCTCTCCCTTCCTTCCATCTTTTTCATATTGATTCTCTCCTTTCTCCATCTCTCATATCCTCCATCTCCTTTCTCCAGCTCCTGCATCCTCCATCTTTCTCCAGCTCCCGCATCCTCCATCTCCTTTTCCAGCTCCCGCATCCTCCATCTCCTTCCTCCATCTCTCACGTCCTCCATCTCCTTCCTCCAGCTCCCGCATCCTCCATCTCCTTCCTCCATCTCTCACATCCTCCATCTCCTTCCTCCAGTTCCCGCATCCTCCATCTCCTTCCTCCATCTCTCACATCCTCCATCTCCTTTCTCCAGCTCCCGCATCCGCCATCTCCTTCCTCCATCTCTCACATCCTCCATCTCCTTCCTCATCTCTCACATCCTCCATCTCCTTCCTCCAGTTCCCGCATCCTCCATCTCCTTTCTCCAGCTCCCGCATCCTCCATCTCCTTCCTCAATCTCTCACATCCTCCATCTCCTTTCTCCAGCTCCCGCATCCTCCATCTCCTTCCTCCATCTCTCACATCCTCCATCTCCTTTCTCCAGCTCCCGCATCCTCCATCTTTCTCCAACTCCCGCAACCTCCATCTCCTTTTTCCTTATCCTCCAGGCCTACCTTCATATCAGTTTTCTTTGGGGGAAGGCTTTGTTACTTTGATGAGACAATGACATCATTTGGTGAATTTTGAGCTTCAGATTAATTTTCAAAAATGTAGGCTAAACTTCCAAATCACGGTCACTGGAGAAGGATGATCTGCTGCTGGTTGCTTCTCTATGGATATCAGTAGACAGGGTCAGTATTTACCACCACCCCCCAGGGTGCCTTTTCAGGCCTGTGTTTTTCAGACAGGTTCACATTCTCTTCTTTGCACTGTATATATATTTGCCTAATTGGGTCAGACATGTCCCTGACAAGGGATTTCCTGCCTGAAAGCATAGGCCCTACCATCCAGAAACCCGGGGTTCAAATCAGGCCATGGTCCTTTCTTCACTTTACGGCCTTGGGCCAATTAGTTTCTCTCTGTGCCTCAGTTCACTTATTTACAAAATGCCAGGGAGGTCATTCTGAGCGTGTAATCTTGAGAATTACGAACAGTCACGTAAAGTGTTTAGGACAGTTTCTGACACGACAATTGCCACGGAATGTGGCCTATTAGTTCAGTTTTGCTTTTGACATTGACAAGGGGGAGCTAAGGGCAAAGCTGAAACTTAGTGGAGCCCTTACAGCCCAGAGTTTACTCCTGCTGCCTTTAATCAGCAGCAACAGGCCTCCCTTCATGACAGGGCTTCAACTCTGTACTATGACTGTAGAGACCTGGTCGCTATGGTCATTCTACTGGTTAATTGTCCAACAAGTGGATGAAATTTTAAAAACAAATTTCCTAATAGAACTTAGAATGTGGTTTTGTGGTACTTTCCAAATATAACGTTAGTAATAGCATTCTGTGCAGGAACCTGTTGCCAGTCTTCTATGTAAATACACATTTTACCTGAAAGTAATAATTGCCCTCACCCTTTTAAAGTTTTACCTTTTAAAAATTTGAATACATTTTAATTAAAATCTACTTAGTATCACTTTCTCCATACCACATAAGCTCTAATTTTTAAATTTCATCTTTAAAATATGTTTTTAATTGAATTAGAATTACCTCAGTTTCCCCCTTCCTTTTCTCCCTCCAACCTCCCCGAGTGCTCTGTCTAATCCTTCCCATGTCCACCTTGACTGTCATTGATAGCCTCTTTTTCTTTATGATTGTAATACACACTCACATATGCATGTATATGTGTGCACATGTTAATACAATGTGCCAAGCCTGTTGGTGTTGATATATATATATTCATATATATGGTTTAAGGGCTAACTAGTCTGCATTGGACAACCCACAAGAGGCTCATCAGAGGGAGAGGGTAATCCTCTCATTTGTTAATTGCCTATAGTTTTTTTGATCTAGGGGTGAGACCCTGAAAAAATCCCCCCTTCCACATTAATATTCCATTGACATGGTCATGGCTCCAGTCTTGTTTATGTAGCCATCTCCAGGAGACAACTTCCCAGAAGACTTCCTGGTGTTTTGGCTCTTATGGTCTTTCCATACTTTCTTCCTCTGTGTTCCCTGAGCCATAGATCAGGAGCTGTAATGTAGATGTGTCCCTTGGGGCTGGGATTCCCATGATCAATTCTCTGTGCCTTGTGTCCAGTTGTGGTTTTCTGAGATGGTCTCTGGGAAAGAACCCTTCTTGGTTGTCTCTATTGTTGAGTTTGGTATTTAAATCCAATGGAGTGGGAAAAGATCATTTCATCATTCTTTGTGCAAACATACCTAGCATTTAAACACTGTAATAAGTACCTTCAATAGCTATCAGTTGTTAGAATCCCTGTCTTTTCTGTGCTGTTTCTGCTCTGTCTCCCTCCCCAGCAGCATCTCTCTGTTCAGTGGTAAGCATTACATGTTCTGGGATTTTTGGGTGACATTGCTTATTATAGACCAGATGTCATGATTGTAATGTTGATTATTATTTTGGCTATCGTACCTTGTTATTCAAAAGCAGACATGTGCTATATAGTTTGTTAGTTGAACTAGAAGGGACAAATATTTAAGGACTATGATCCCAGATGCAGGCTCCTAGGATTTGTGGACCCTTCTCTTCCTAATTTCCAGTGACCACTGCTCTCAGTTCCTACTTATGGAGCAGGATTCAAAACCACACCTCCTATGGGTGTATCTAGGAGAATATATGCCATTGAGGCTATATGCAAAGCCCAAAGAGTAGGTCCTTGCTAATCCCCATGCTGAGAATTAACTGTAGTTAATCCTCTCTTTATTTTGGCCATATGCAGACTGGCCCAGGTGTCACACACCCTGACAACGGTATCTCTGGTTGTAAGTGGTAGAGGGAAATATTTATGTTTCCTGAGTCTAGGTTCATATAAAGGACAAAACGACAGGTTTTCCAATGTGATTAGTTTGTCTTTGTCACCATAGTTACCGGATGGAGGCATATCCCCAACCCTTTTTTTTTCTGCCTCTCTCCGAGAGCTGTGCAGTGCTCATAAACAACCTCGGGGCCTTTAATCCTCCTCTTCTTCCTTCTCTCACCAGAGCTAGCTGGAGCTGCTGCTGAGTTAGGTCATCTCATTAAGGGACATCCCCACATACCTGCTGCCACTGAACTGCTCATGTGTGACCAGTAACTCAGCACTCAGAGCATTCCAAGGAAAAATATTTAATAATAAATCCTGACTTCTCTGTGCATTCAAACTCACCGGGGAAAGGAATAAATTAAATAAAGAATCTTGTGAAAGCACAGAAGTAAGCTCTGCATAGAAAAAAAAATGTAACTTTGGGGCAAATCCCCAAAGATTAAATAGCCATTCCCATTCATCATGAGATCGCCTACTTAGCACTGACAATTGTCTGCATGTCTTTTTCCTTCATTTGTGTGTATACCTTATTTCATTTTGTAAGGCATTGGGGAAAGGGCTTGCCTCCATCAGTGTAACACGCCTGCCCTCTAGTGTCATGAAAACTTTTGGCAATGTGGCTGTTGATGCATCAGAAAGCCCTGTAGTCATTAGGTAGCTGGTGTAGTTAACAGGCCCACAGGCTGGACAAGGCATTGGGGGGCTCTTCAGACTCTGGTCTTCTCAGCACAGGCTGGACAAGGCATTGGGGGGGCTCTCCAGACCCTGGTCTTCTCAGCACAGGGTGGACAAGGCATTGGGGGCTCTTCAGACCCTGGTCTTCTCAGCACACAGAGAGCTTCAGACGGACACTCTAACGTAGCCGCTCAAGCTAGCATTTGCACTGCTTTGTGAACAGGGGCAGTGAATCCTCTCCAACTGGAATACAATGTCCCCTCAATATGAGGCTCCCTATCCACGGGTCTAGAGCATCCTGGAGAGCAAGCTGTGGCTCTCAAGAAATTGATAAGCTGTTATGGTCAGGCCATTACCTGACCTACGGCATGAACACAGGACAAAACCCACTAAAGTAAGTTAGTTTCTTATGACAGAGACCTAAAAGACAAAAATCAATCCTAAATTTTTGTATTTGTGTCTCTTTTTTATTTTTTAGTCAAGTTAGACCCAACAAATTCACCACCAATATCACCACCACCACACATATAATCTCAGGAAAGTTGGTCAATCATTATTTATGGAAGGTTAGTTCAGTTAGAGTAGGGTAAAGGGCCCTTATTGCTAACTACAATGTTTTATAGATCAGCGACTTGGAGACTAGCCTCCTTAACTCTGTTTCCATATGAGGGAGATGAGGTCAGCCATGAGCACAGCATATGGCATCTGAGAGAAGGGCACTCTATGGTGCTGGTGATGCTGGTGATGCTAATGGTGATGACATCATCTGTAGCTACAAGGGTGTGCATTGCTGGTGCACTTGCTGAAGGCTGATGAGGGCTAACTGTGAATCTTCTAAAATGAGCCTAGGGTAGAAAGGACAGTGTCACTGACTCTACTGTCAAAGCTCAAGCAAAAATTTGAATAAACTCAGCAAGTTAAAACAAAACAAAATAAAATGCCCATGTCCCTCAAAGTGGTCGGAGCCAGGAGTGGTAGCTCCTGCCTGTAATCCTAGCACTTGGGAGGCGGAGGCAGGAATTGAAGGCCAGCCTGGGCTACGCAGTGAACGAGGCCAGCCTAATCTACAGAGTAAGATCCTCACACTGATCCCAGTGTGTTAGCTGGAAAACTGTGAGTGAAACATGTAAGAATCTTTCTGTTTTTGCTGTTGTTCATTTGTTTGAGCAGGGTCAGACTATATATTACTGACTAGTCCTGAACTCTATATGTTGAGCATGCTGGCCTCAAACTCATAGGGATCTACCTGCCTCTGCCTCTCACATGCTTGGATTAAAGGTGTGCACCACCACATCTGGCTGAACAAATTCCTTTAAAGGTGTGTGCCACCACATCTGGATGAATGAATTCCCTTAAAGGTGTGTGCCACCACATCTGGCTGAACAAATTCCCTTAAAGGTGTGCGCCACCGCATCTGGATGAATGAATTCCCTTAAAGGTGTGTGCCACCACATCTGGCTGAACAAATTCCCTTAAAGGTGTGCGCCACCACATTTGGCTGAACAAATTCCCTTTAACTTAAGGTTTCAGGGAGGGGACTAGTTTACTAACATGAAATAAAAGTTTGAACCAGTTGTTCACACCAAAAATGGAAAGGTCTGATTTGAATCATTGGCTGTTGTTTCCCTGTGGTAGCAGCTAGCAGGAGCAGGCCTCGGGCAACCATCCTCCAGCTCCCACCCACTCACTGCCCTCTTGTGTTTCCCCATATGGGCACAGAGAACTAGTGGTCCTTTCCATTATTCTCTCATTATTTGTTTTCTTTTAGTAAAGACAGTGGGACAGTTCCTAATCCAGGCCTGTTGGTGGATGACGTTTGTTGCCAAGGATCCTACTCTCTACAGGTTTATAGTTCTTGGCTTTGAGTGTGGGAGTCTTCTGTGACAGCCATTCAGCCATGGCTTTGCCTTCCCAAAACAGCTACAGACAATATGTAAACAAATGAGCATTGCTGTTTCCAATACAGCCATTTTTACAAAGAAGATTTGCCATGTGAATTGAGGTAGCCTAATCTACACTACCTGCCTAGAGGTTGGCCCAATCTACACTACCTGCCTAAAAGTTGGCCTAATCTATGCTGCCTGCCTTGCCTCCATAGTCCTTAGACTTGAATTCTTCTTGTGAGCATGGTCATTTTCTCCTGGTCTTGATCTGACTTCAAGATGAATTTGACATATCTCAGTGGGACATTACTATTGATAAAGTACATGAAAAATCACCTTTTGTATGTAGTTAGATGTGTCCTATTTTTTTTAAGCTAGAAAAAAGTCAACCTGAACTTTAGCTGTCTCTAGTTTCAGGGGATGGAGAGGTTTGTCCTGCAGGAGCTGTTGTGACAGTCTTTTCTATAGAGGCTGTGGATAAGGAAAAGCCTTTCTCCCATTAGAGAAAATGCATAATCACCTGCTTCATCTCAACTTAGAGTTGGATAAAAGCCTATGAGATAATTTATTGGGAATAACACATTTCTGTTTAACTGCAGCCTTAAGATGCATAATTCAAATATAATTATTCTCCCTTAAATCTTGCTAATGGTTTGCCCTTTAACTCTGCTTCGTGCGGGTCTTGATGTAAAACACACAGAAGAATGAGATGTGTATAAAATAGGGTCTCCCACCCACCTTTGCTTCAAAATCTATGAGATCTGCAATAATCATACCATTTATTATGATCAGGTCATTATAGTAGGATGTATGTAATTAGACCACTAAAATAGAAAAAAAGACCAAAGACCCCGGAAAAGCAGGAGAGTACCTTTACTTACAAAAAATGTGCAATTGGACGTGAAGATTTGGCTTTCAACTTCTCCACAGAATGCCTACGGTAAGAAAACTGAGACAGAATAAGGATCCCTGTGGCAAGATTGCCATAGCGAATGCAGTTGCTTCTTCGCTGCTTTCTTAGAATCACTTTTGGGATAATAGAATGAAAGCACTGTTGCTGCAAAGAGGGACACATTCAATAGAAAGTCCTTTTTGTTACGGGCACTCTGTCTCAGGAGGTGCCAAAATAGAAATGTCTGCAAGAAACTCACTGTGGCAAAACTCATGTCAGGGCAAAATTATGGAATTTTGTAGGCAGCATGGTGTGATCTTCTAAAAGACATTAATAAATAATATTTAATAATTGAGACAGTCCCCCATTTAACTGATGCTGTCAATCACAGAATTTAATAACAGACACATCATCCCATTTTGTAGATGATGAAAGTTAGAGGGTTTTTTTTTTTTTTTACTGATTCTAGTTGTTCATAGAGTTACAACTTAAAACCATTTGTCCTGAAAGTCTATGCTTATCTTTGTCTGGATATGGATCCCTATTAGAAATTAGGGAAGCTGCTACTGCTCATGAGAAAGGCAACGTGAGCCATAAATCAGCCCAGCACATTTGATTCCGAGTCTTCCAGTAGCCAAGATGCAAAGTCAGGTGAAACCGACTTTAATAGTGCAGCTAGTCACTGACTTAAGATTGTTAGTCAGATTTTTCAGTGTTGTGAGGATATGAAGCCAGACAAATTTAGTAGAAACTTCACTTACAAATTCTGAATTATGATATTTTTTGTGGAGTCAGTGATATATAATATGATAGTCTCTCCTGATGCCAGACAAAGTTGGCTGTGCACTCACTAATGAAAAAACTTGTACCTTGCAGTGTTCTAGTCATGATGCTTGGGAGCTTGGGTGCAATATTTACTTAACTATGTTGTCATACTTAACCACACTATATACTGAGGATGCCTGTGCCATTTACTTAACCCACTTGCTTCAAAATATTATTGTGTCAGGTCTAAAATTTGCCATAAAATATATTACACCTTTTTCTGTTAAGCCTTCAAATTTCAGCTTTATTTTATACTTACAGTTCACCTATGTCTGGGCCAACCACATTTCAGTAATCAGTAGCCATATATGGTCAGAGACCGCCATGATGGAAATGTGAGAGACATACACTGAAATAACTTTCTTTTTTCTTTTCTTTTCTTTCTTTTTTTTTTTAACAAGATTTACTTTTATGTCGAATTTGTACAAGTTGCACTCACAGAAAAAGACTAGGAGGTTTTGAGGTCACGAAGTAAAAAAAAAAAAAAGAAACAGAAATCACTTTCTGTCTTTGTTTTCTATGAAATCCACATCCACCAATGGGATTCCCCATTTCATTCTTGTGCATGTTCTCCAAGGGCATTGGCTAAGCATCTTGTTGCACACGGCTGGGATGTACAGTCTAGCATCTTCTGCTAATCAATAGTTTGTTCACACGTGTTGGTTTGTGTCTGTTTCAGGTGATCCTGGCCCTGCCAGCTACGGGAAAAATGGCCGAGATGGAGAGCAAGGTCCGCCAGGAGTGGCAGGAATTCCTGGTGTGCCTGGACCCCCAGGTCCCCCAGGCCCTCCTGGTTTCTGTGAGCCAGCCTCTTGCACCCTGCAGTCTGGTCAACGTGCATTTAGCAAAGGACCTGACAAGTGAAAGCCTTAGCGTTCAAGGTCCTCTGCACAAACCATGCCTGGGAGAGGAGGAGGGGGGAGAAAAAACACCCAAAGCTGGGGCAGTGGCTTCATCTTCAGCATGATTACACAAGTCCGACCTGACAATCATATTTAGAAAAATGGTGCTATTCAGTAAGTCTTGTTCTTTGTCCATGGAAGGAAGACTGGTGCAACATCAGACAAAAATCAAAATCAAATTTCCTTTAGCCAAATTTATAATTTTCTTCCAAGGATCTTGAACTTTAGTATGTTATGAATAAATATGTGTTTTATTGTGGGCCACTGTGCCAACGAACAAAAACAACTATCCAGTTTACCTCAGTTGCTATAGTTATCTTCATTTCAATTCAGATACTGTTCTCAGATAATTAATTCAGTTATATTACTTCAGGTATTGCTAGAATAGTAATGAAGAAACCCCACTACATTCAATAAAATTGGTGCTTAAATCTTTATGTGAGCTGTGTCATGGAAGTGATCTATTTACATCATACAGTGGTTTCCATCTTTATTCTGAATTTGTGACTTGTATGTACTGTACCCCAAACCTATTCATATCTCTCATGTGAAAGCAAAGAAGTAATTTTAATACCCTGACATGCATACATTTTATTGTTGACATTATTTATTTTAAAAGCTTGAGGTAACATCTCTGGTTGTACCAAAGAACAAATAAACATGGTTTCATAATCTTTTCTATGTTTCTAAATGAATAGTTGTGTTAAATGCAGTTAAAGTTTAATTGAATTTGTTTATATACATTAAAATTTTGACTTATTGCTACTTCTAAAAATGTGTTTGTTTTACTGGTTTATTCCATCAAGAGAAATCTGAAAAGTTCCTACTAGTCCATAGGGTTACCCTGTGACAGATATTGTGTGTGTGTGAGAGAGTGTGTGTGTGGGGGGGTGCCGAAGGACTTAATAGATTTCTTTGAAATTCTAATGAAAACTATTAACTCATTTCTCCTAGAAGAATGCACAGGTACATACACATGTGCACTTTGTACAGTATTTCAGAGAGTTCATGGAGCCCTATAAATCTACACTTGCTTGGTCTCTGGGTTAGTACCATACCTTCATTTCAGAAGTTATTAGCTCCTTTTGGAAACCTCATTGATGCAAAAATGACTTACCTTCCCCCACTTTTTATAAGCTTTACAAAGCAACTTATCCAAAGCACCACATTAAAAAAATAGAAAATTTAGGGTTACATTATGGCAATTAAATACATGTGTACAGTGTATCATAATTAAATCAGGGCAATACTCCTTTATAATTACTATTCTTCAATTATTATTTTATGTATTGGGAATTGTGTGTTTTAGTCATTTGGAAATTTATCATAAATGATTTCAACCTGTAGTTATGCTGAGATGTTAAAGATGAACTACCAGTAATTCCTACAGTCTGGGTTTTGGTGCTCTGTCCTAAACATCTTCCTCTTCTGCCTCCTGTGTCCCATACCCCAGTCTCCAGGGACCACAATTCCATTCAGTTTCCACAGAACAGCAAGAATGTGTGGCATCTATGTTCCCAAGTCACATGATGATCTCTTCTTCCATCCATATTCCTGTCAATAAGACACCATTGTTTTCATGGCAGAACATACAAAGATACATTTCTTTGTTAATTCATCCACTGAAGGGCACATTGGGTCCATAGTTTGGCTATTGCATAGTGCTGAACAGACATAGAGTGTTTGTTACTAAATAAACAGGAGTTTGTTGTTAAAATGATCTAATCTTCTTTGAACATATACACAGACACACAGTGGTTGAATTTCATGTTATTTGTACTTGTAGCTTTTTTATATTTTTGAATCTCCATACTATTTTTTATAATGACTTTATTACAATCCCACTGCTTCTCTTTTCTCTACATACTTGCTAGTGTTTGTTAGTGTTGTCTTTTTTGACAGCCATCTAAGTAAAGTTGGATTGTGGCTTGTTTCACATTCTCTAATGGTCACTGAGATCTTGTTTCATGCACTCATTGGTTATTTTTATGTTCTGATTTTTTTTTGAGAAATACTGTATTCTTTGACCATTTTAAAATTGGATATTTTTCTTCTTCAGATGAGTTTACTACATATTCTGGATCTCACTCACTTACTGGAGAAACAGTTTGCTCATACAAATGCCTATTTGCAGGCATTATAATTCTATCTATAATAAACTCAAGAGAGTCCACCAGGCAACTTTTAGAATGAATGAACCTTTAGCAAAGCAGCAGGATACAAAGTAAGTAGCTTTCTAACCTACTGATAATGAACACATGGAGAAAGCTGTCATGAAAGCAATCTTTCATTATAGTATCAAAAATATAAAATACCCAGGAATAATCCTAACTGAGGATGTGAAAGTCCTCTACACTGAAAATAACAAGACACTAGAGAAAGAATGAAAAACACCTTCCATGTTTACATCTTGTAAAAATAATATAGTGAAAATGGTTGTATTACCAAAAGCGAGTTATAGATGCAGTGTGATCCCATAGACAGAGGCTGGTTATTTGTTCCTGGTCATCCAGA
The DNA here is from genome assembly GCA_001685075.1 of Bramus lutescens. Taxonomy (NCBI): domain Eukaryota; kingdom Metazoa; phylum Chordata; class Mammalia; order Rodentia; family Cricetidae; genus Bramus; species Bramus lutescens. The sequence continues at coordinate 120,481 of LOEQ01002494.1, forward strand.
CCCAAAATAATAACACAGAAACTGTATTAATTGCATCACTACTTGGCCAATGGTTCTTGTACATTTTTAGCTACCTCTTACATCTTAAATTAACCCATCTCTATTAATCTGTGTATCATCACGAGGTCATGGCCTACTGGCAAGGTTCCTACCAGCATCTGTCTTTTGCAGCAGCTACATGGTGTCTCCCTGACTCCACCTACTTTCCCCTCTATCTTTGCTTAGAATTCCCACCTTACTCTATTTTGCACTGCTATAGGACCAAAGCAGCTTTATTCATTAATAAAACAAATTCACAAGCATGCAGAGAGGAACCCCACATCACCTCCCCTTTTTTGTCTAAATAAAAAGGAAGGTTTTTAATTTAACATAGTAAATTACATATAATAAAAGAGGTATCAAGCAAGAATTGCAGTTATAATATTTATATTTTTTATCTTTTATAATTACTAAGGAAAACTATAATTATAACTATCTATTCTTCAACTCCATCAAAGACACCAGAAGGATATAGTATTAACTAAGTTAACAGGAAGTGCATTGTAAGTAGCTTCTAAAACTCTAGAATTGGCAGAGACATCTTGCTGCTTGGACTGTCACCCAAAGCTCTTCAGTATCATTGGGACACCCATCTTCAGCCTACAGGCCCATAGCATCTAGTAGACTTTTTCATGAAGCAGGAAATTTGAAAGACTGTTTCACCTCTATTGGCAGTTCATCAGTCACTTTCTTCTGTATCCTGCAGAATGTCTGGTATACTCCTTTATGAAATAGGAACCCTGAAGGACTATCTCACCTTTAGGCAAGTTCAGCAGTCATTTTTCTGGGGATTATGCATGTCCAGTTCATATAGCATACCATGAAGCAGTTTAGACAAGAGCAGTTTCTTGTCCAAATGGATAACCAACTCCATAAAGACCTTCTTCGATGCCCATCATCCTCTTGAAACAGATTTGTGCTGCCAGGAGCAGATGTGTCTCATTGTCAGAAAAAGTCTTAAGTTCTTAAACATTTTAAATGTCATATTCTGTTAGTCTTTGAAAGATTTGAAGAATATCTAACTAAAATATATCTCTATATATCTAAAAACCTAACATGACTAGAAGCTTGACTATTATAGATGATTTTCTATTAACATGTATTTCTTAATTATACATTGCATTTTTAAATGAGCTGCATAAAAAGATTACCTTAATGAAGAGCAGAAATATACATATAAGAAAATTGACCTTAAATTCGTATCAATAGACTAAGATCCATACTAATACAAAGTATTCATCTCTATAGCATACCTTTTTTTGTAGAAATTGACTGTGACCCTTAATCACTTACAATCAACCCCCTTTAAATGTAAACAAACATTTACAAATAACCATTTAGGGAATTTAGATGTAGTTCTCTCCAAACTGCTTCCTGCTTTTTGTTAGGCAAAATAATTTTTAGGGGTGTTTACAGCAATGTTTCAGGGGATCTTGGTCCATTAAACCATATTAGACTTGAAAGGCTCTACAGGTTCTCATATTCCATGGAAACAAAGCAGAACCTCTTTTTCAAAGTAACATATTCTTAATCCAAATTTTGAAGTCAAGATACCTTTAAAGTATATATGTTGGTTTAGCTTAGCGGCTTGTACAATGAAATGTCTCTCTGTATTTAGATCCTTCACAGTCAAAAAATTCAAAGACATCACATTAGTATACATAATCCAGACCCTCTGTATATATTCCATCTTTACATAACTTATTTTTTACTCCTTTAATCTATGACTGTCTGTACTCTTTCTCTTTAAAGACTTTGTTTTATTTTTTAAAAAAAACTATTAACTTCTTATAACTGTCTATATTCTTTTTCTTCTCTCTCCAAGACTACATATATTTATCCAACACTGTCACCCATTTAGAGGTTTTTTTCATCTGAATCTATCTTTATTACATATCTGTAATCCTTTTCTGCTGTGGGACAATGGTCTGTACCCTGACAATTGTATTTTAATAAAATGCTGATTGGCCAGTAGCCAGGCAGGAAGTATAGGCGGGGCAACCAGGCAGGAAGTATAGGCAGGGTGACAGGAACAGGAAAGTTTTAGGAAGAGGAAAGATTCAGTCTTCAGTGGTCACCCAGACACAGAGGAAGCCAGACACAGAGCAAGTAAGAAGTGACTGCCCCGCTGATAAAGGTAGCAAGCCACAAGGCTAACACAGTCAAGAATTATGGGCTAATATACATTATAAGAGTTAATAAGAAGCTTGAGCTAATAGGCCAATAGTTAATAATTAATGTAGGCCTCTTTGTGTTTCTTTTGGACTGAACAACTGTGGGACCAGGTGGAACAGAAAATCTTAGTCAACACTTTTCTGACCAGAACCTCTTCTTAAAATGCTGAGTGGCATGGCTAGGACTAAGGCTGCTTTCTTTGCCTTTTGGCTCTGCCCAGTCCAACATGGCAGAGGTCTGTTCACTGCCTCTGGGAGTCATGCACATTGCCCCAGCTCCAGGGTCACAGAGGGTCTGTGTCACAATTAATCAATTTGTAACATGTTGATCACAGATTCCATTTAAGTGCTTGGCCTCCTGAAGGAGCCAGAGCTGTTCGTGTAACTAGCACAAACCAGGAAGCTGCCATTTTGAAACCTCACAGTGTTTTTTATTGCTAATGCTGAATCAGGAAGACCTCTCTTAAGGGAGCCAAGGTGACCCTGCTCACCGCTAGCAAACAGAGCCTATCTGAAAAAAAAAAAATTCGGCTACCAATTTTGGTGGTTTTAAAAGCTCTCTTTTTCTTTTAAAGCTTTTTTAGGCTTTATGTGGATATGCATTGTTGAACACTGGGCATCATTTTGTAGACAGAGGCTGCTTGTTCATTCCTGGCTGCCCGGACTCGAAATAATCAATAGAAACTGTATTAATTACAACACTGCTTGGCCAATGGTTCGTACATATTTCTAGCTACCTCTTACATCTTAAATTAACCCATCTCTATTAATCTGCGCCTCACCACAAGGTCTTGGCCTACTGGCAAGGTTCCTTCCACTGTCTATCTCCTGCAGTGACTACATGGTATCTCCCTGACTCCACTTACATTCTCCTGTCTCTTTGCTTAGAATTCCCACCTTAGTCTATTCTGCCCTGGTATAGGTCCAAAGCAACTTTATTCATTAACAAAACACATTGACAACATACAGAGGGGAGTCCCATATCATGATCCCTTAAAAATTCCAATAACATTCTTCACAGACCCATGAAAGAATTCTAAAATTTATTTGGATTCATGAAGGAATACAGAGAGCCAAAGTAATCACAAGCAAGAAGAGTCATGCTGGAGGCACCACTATACCCAACCGTGACTTCTACTACAGAATGATGGTAACCAAACCCAAGTGTTTCTGTCACAAAACAGCACATATATCAATGGGATACAACAAGGGGCACAGAATTAAACCCAGACACTCACTTTTTTTTATGACAATGATGACAAAAAATGCAATGGAGAAAAGATGGCCTTTTTAGTAAATAGTAGTGGGGAAAGTGTCTAGCCTTATGTAGGAGAATGAGATGAGGTCCCTCTCTTCAAAAATGTGCAAAAATCAGTTTAGAATATGTAAAATACTTTAAGGCTTGAAAATGTTAAACTATTTAAATAAAATATAGTGAAGAGACTCCTGGAGACGAGGGTACACAATGACTTTCTAAAGGAACTGCAGGAGCTCAAGAAATAAAACCAAGAATTGAGGAAAGGAATTACATGAAATTCAAAATGCTTTTGAACAGCAAAGGAAACAATCATGAGAGTAACTAGATAGCCAAAAGCATAGGGAAAAAAAAATCTTTGCTAGCAATATAACTGACAGGGAATTAATATCTAGAACATATAAAGAACTCAAAGAATTGAAGAACTTAATATCAACCCCCCAATCAATTAATCAATCAGCCAATCGATGTACTAATGAAATGAATCGACAATTTTCAAAAGATATTTTTAGATGTGGACAGAATAGAAAAACAACATGTTTATGTAAACCACAATAACATACTTGAGTGGCCAGGAACTAGCTAATGTCAAAAGATGACCAGGAACACTAGAGGAACATTGCAGGGGAGGGGAAGAAGTATCTCAGTAGTCAGAGGCAGTGGGTGAGCAGAAAGAAATACTTGTCTAGACAGAAGGGAGAAGTTGCACATATGAACTCACTTGGGATGGGATGCATAAGACGTGCTCAGGCTCAACCTAGAGAAGCTCCCAGTGTGAAGAAGGGTGTGGGCACAAAATCCCACCCCTAGTTGAAGAGCAATGAGAGAAGGAGAGTCAGTTTTCTTTGAGGAAGTGGTCCCTGGTAGGTTGACCATGATCCAGGGGCTGGCCACAAAACCCAAGAGTATACAGGCAGCACAAACTGGATTTGATGAATTTTTAAAAATGAGGATACAAAGTTTGGTGGGTAGGGAGGGTTTGGGAGAGGGGAGGTGAATATGTTGAGAATACATGGTACAAACTCTCCCCCAAATTTTAAGATACATGAAAAATATTCAACAGCTTTAGTATTTAAGGAAATGAAAATGAACTGCATGAAAATTCCATCTGCTCCCAGTCATTACTGATAAGTATTTTCAAAATCCCCAGGAGTGGGTTTCTCCATCCATGCAATAAACCAAATCAAGCTGAATTAATAAAACCAGGTTTAATCTGAGCAAAGGATTCCTGGGTGAGCTTGGGGAAAGAGAAGAAATCACCACACTGCAGGTCTAGGGACAGGGTTTTAAATATCCTGTAGGTGTGGTCTTGAGCTTTAAGGGAGGAGTTGCTGCTTGTTGGACTTTCTAAGGGGTGGAGTTTGGAATGGAGAAAAGTGAGGCTGGAGCAGAGATTCCAACTTGAACATCCCAACCTTCTTGGATATATAGGCACTGGTTCAAGACTATTTACTTCCTGTGGCATGGGACAACATGAAAGGGAAAGTTAGGAGGAAGTGGGCTCATGTTTAGTGAGCCAGACACAAAAATGAGCCAGACACAAGAGCAGATATGCTGCTCACTGGGATGTTTTGAAAAACAAGAGGGTGGAGGATTCCAATTGTTGGACAGACCATTCATCCTGGATAGGTGCCCACTTGAGCCAGGAGAGGTGGTACCAGCACTGATGTCCCAGGAGTTTGGGGGAATGGCACACTAAATCGGGAAATGATGTGTTCCAGGATTAACTGAGCCATCACATCTGCTGTTTCCCCAGAGGTGGAGAATGCCTCTATTCATCCTGTAAAGTTATCAGTAAAAGTTAAGAGATAACAGAGCTTTTTTTTTTTTTTTGAGTGAGCATGTGGGTGAAGTCAACCAGCCAGGCCTCACCAAGGTGATGTCCTTGGTTGGTGTCCCTGGTACTGATGCAGGGGCTGGTGTATTGGAGGTCCCACGCCCCCCCCGGGGGTTGGCCTTGGCACATGTCTGGCAGGAGGAGTGAACCTGTAAAATGCAGGTTCGCAGGTGGGTGGGATCAAATAGGGGCTCTGGAGACTGAGTTTAGTTTTCACCAGGCCAGATTTCTTGATACAGTAGCAGAATCCTTTCCCCAAGAACACGCAGGTGTCTGTAAGACAGCTGGAATAGATTTACATTTGGGTGTAAAGAAAAAGGCTATGGCTTTGGGTTAAAAAGTCATGAACATTTTTCCTAGGGTCTGGCTTTATCCCAATGAAATACACCTTTAAGTCTACACTTACAGAACAACCAGAGGAAATATGATAAATAAAAGAGGTTGAGCGAGGAGGAGGAGGGAAGGAGGGAAGGAGGCTGGGGAGCAGTGAGGAGGAACAGAATTGAACACACCTGCAGGCTTCCATGGCCTCTTTAATGCTAACCTGTTTCAGAGGGGGAGGAGTGGGCATTTTAGCAGCATTTTGCTATATTTGGTTGGAGACAATACAGTGATGCTGAAAAAGCCTCCATGCACTCCTAAGAGCTGGGACCAGTAAAATCCACAGAAATTTAAGGACCCCTGAACACTGTTTATAGTCAGCACTCCATCAGTTTATTAAAACTGTATTTATCAATGCTAAAACTCTGAGCCTCCAAAGAAAGTTACGTCTGAAACCTGTTTATCCTGTGCTATGAAGCCAGTGAATGAGGCAAACCTGTCTGTAGTTTCAACAGGAAACTTAACTAATGAACTAATGAGCAATCAAGGTAGTTGTGGCTTTGGGGGTCACGGGGGAGAACTGTTATACTGGTAAGTCTGTCAGTACCCTAGTTATCAAACACCATCAGCTCTGAGGAGAATAAATTTCACCTGAGTCATTTTCTCAGAACTCTGAAGTATTTGAGGATCAGGAGATCATTATCTGTTAGGTATATCTAAACTAGACAAATGTTGTTTAGGCTCAACTTTGAGATATATATATATATNTATAATTTATATATATATGAATGAGAATATCTGAATATATCAAAGAAGTTTATCCTTTATGAGGCAATTTGTATGTCTAAGTACACCATTACAGAACATAACAGTTTTCTCTATGACTTTGTTTACCAAATTAGCTACAGCTTACCAGTGTTAGTAAAAGCAAGAAGGTGAGATATATGCTTTGAAACTGGTTTTTGTGAGCCTGAATAGACCTTAGATAAGAAGAGGTCAGACAGTTTAGGTCATTGCCTTGCTGCATCATAAAACAGGAATACCTCAGTCTCTGGTGTTCAGCTGTGGTCCTAAGACATAGAGCATAGTCATAATCTGTGGAAGACAAAACCAAGTTTTAGCACTGTAAACAATCTAGTCAAGGGGATTTTTCTTATGTTGAGGGATCTGGCTGCCAGCAAGACACATCCCTGTACCTGAATGCTTGGAGGTGCAGCTTTAACACCTCAGTAATCAGCGTTGTTTTAAGTCCCATCTTTCATAAACCTTGTTTTTAGGACAGGAATCGTCAAACAGAAATCTATACTAATCTAAAAATATATTGGAGACCTAATGTCTCTTTGGTAGGGCCATCTCTATGTGGTCATTTTTGTTTAAGATGGTGTGAACTCATATGATCTCCCTCTTTTTCAACCTTAGTCAAAATGGTGTATTTAATTAAGGTGGTGACAGACCATGTGGTGTTTTCCAGAACAGTTTCAATCTGGATTTATCAGTTTTACATATTTTAAACCATATCCAATTTCTTAGTTGTTTTTGTTTAACAGGGTAGAACAGCATAAAATAAATTTGACTGTCATTATATCAGATTCAGGGCTAGAAAAGCTCAGAGGCAAATTCTGATCCCAGGCAGTTAGCTGCAATAGTAACAGCTGACACACAGAACACACACAGTCAGGCATCTGAGACCAGTCAGAAACAAGCATGCAGTGGCCACACGTTTACACATCTAACTGAACCTGAAGTAATCATATAGGCACAGATCCATCCTTGCACACAGAATAGACGGGACTTTTAAACAGAAAGACAGAAAAGACTTTTCCCAGGAAAACCATGTCAGATGACCAACTTACAAATCCTAAAATAAGGATTTACAGTATATAGCAGCACATAAGAAACCTTAGGAATAAAAGATGCTTCCTGGCCCCACGGTAGATGCAGCTACATCCACCGTAGCTCCTATAG